>DF241265.1:20331-102297 GCA_000507305.1 Breviolum minutum Mf 1.05b.01 | reverse complement strand
ACATATCTATCTATGTATCTATCTATCTATCTATCTATCTATCTATCTGTATATAAATAATATATATATATAAAATCATGTTTTATCTATCTATATAGTTTATCTCATCTTGTCTTATCTTATCCTCTTTTATTTTGGTATCATCGCATCTGTCAAGCACTATGAGGTTAACTCGGTGGCCAATGTTATAACCTAGTATTGCGAACCAAACTATCCTTGGAAAATATTCAAACAAAACCAACGACCTAAACCACCATTTGAGGTGTTGTCGGGGGGGAACATGTCATGTCCATTGACTAAGTTGCTCTCTGGCTCAAGCTTGGCGTGGACATATCCACCAGAATGTTGACACCTCTATAAGTTTGTTGGTACAGTACTGGCATGTGTCAAGGTCAAGCTCTGGCTAGGTGCATAATAAACATGCATGAGGAAATCATGTATGTATGCCAATCAAACAGAGTCAAATATGAGTCAAATAATGTCAAATATTATGTTTCACAGTCGCCAAAAACCCAATTTGGAGAGGATCTCCAAAAACAGCACTCCTTTAAAGTGAGATCGGTCGTGCATTTGCACTTTGTCTACCCTGACATCTACACAAGTAAAGAGGCAGTTCAAGGCACCAAACAAGATTGACATAGCGAGCGTATGCTCAACGCATCACTTCCAGTCAAAATGCCAGTTAGCATCAAAACTGATTTCTTCCGAAAGCGAAACTATTATTTGAATTTCAGCTCCAATTAAAATAAAGTCTTTTACGAGAGTAAATTCCAAAACATGTTAAACCCGATTTGAGATCATTTTGCCGTGAATTTCCTAGATGACTCCACGCAGGACATACAAGTGTGATAGCAAAATATCCGTTCCGAAAAATCTACAAACACAGATACCACGAGTGCGATCGCAAACATAGTCATTTGAGGTCTCTGCAGGGTGGGCCCCTACAGTTACAAGTGGAGTTATAATCCCTATCTAGATGGCCTTGTAAATGGGCAACTGGGGTTAAAAAGCCCCTATGAGTGGAGTGAAAAAAACCCTACACTTATAACAGGTAAAGTCCCACCTTGTACGACCCATGCCCAGACGCATCTCCTTCTGGCCTTTCAACAGTGCCAAAGCAATCCGGCCCTCATCCACTCCAACGACCTGTCGATTGGTGTATACACGACATTTGGGCATGCTCGTGGTTGAAGCCAAACCTGCAAATTACCCTTGTCATTTCAGTACAAATCTACTTTTAAACAAATAAAGATTTACCACCTGAAACTTTACATATTTCTATTTGAAATCAAGTTTCAATAGATGTTTCTCATGCATTTTCTTCCCCAAACTTACCTTATTTTGAAATGAAAAAACAAATGTCAATGGCTTTATCTCTCTTCTTCCACTTCCAAGCCTCCTTTTTTGTAACAAGAAATCCCTTTGGGTTCATCCGATTCTCCCCCTTGGGCGACTACCGTTTCCCCAACCTCATAAGCTTCGTTCCGAACCACGAAGCAGGTTTCGACGATAACAGTGAAGTCATGGTAATCTGTATCCGAATGGTCCGACATGGTCCGACACAATGCTTGGATGGATGGATCGTTGGATCGATCGGCGTTGCGGTGCGTTGCGTTTAACCGTTCTGTTTCGGATGGATCCTATGGAGCCGAAAAGTTTTTTTTTTCCCGCGGTGCCGTGGGATATGGTGATTTCACAGGAAAGGAAAGTGGAATGTATACAATTCAAATATAAAAAAAAACGTATAAATATAAGTAGATAGCATGTATAGATATATGTCCATTTTTAGGAGTGCATATTCAACGATACTTTTTATACGTGCAAAGATTCTAGAAGCTTGTGCAAACTACAACTGAAGCTGAGATACCCACACACTGGTTGTGAGGCAACATGTTACTTCTCCAGATCTTCCAAGATTCAGGTAGCTATGCATCACAGGAAAGGAGCTTTAAACGTGCCGCTAACCAACAAGTTGCCCCTGTTAGCCAAGAACTCTTCATCTAACATGCCAAGATGCCTCTTCCCATATGACCTACTTTGACAAGGTACTCCCTGGAAATTTAAGAGTTTGCCCCTGAAAATTTACTGGGCCCCAAATCAACAGGATCGTCTTGCAACTATCATTTTTTCAGGGGCTTTGGTTGTGAAACTGCGTGGGTGTACCTTTTTGAGGCCCATAACCTTCCACCCAAAAGATGAACCCACAAACACATGCAACAGGTGAAAGTCAAAGCATCCAATTGGTCCAATGGCTGGTGCCAAGCAAAAGATACCAAAGAATCTCTTCCAATTCACATTGACCAAAAGATATATGCATTTCTTCATGTCCAAGATGTTCTTTATCAATCTGACATTAATATACATTAATAGGTGTCTACAAATGTGCATGTACAAATGAATTCATGCAACACCCTACCACCAGTAAACAACATGTAAGACATGTAAAGCATCATTAAAACTTACAATATTATCATCTTACACCACCAAAACTAACTAACATAACATGAATTTGAAGATGTATCTCCTATCCAAAATAATGATATTCCAGCTTGCCATGGTTAGTTTTAATAAAGCCTACATCTTCAAACGGCATCACCATTCATATGGTACCCTTGGATACGGGCCCCTTAATAATCAACTCCATATATATATATACACACCTTATATAGTAGGCATTTCTTGGGTATATATATATATATCCACTTTTAAAGGGCTCCTTGTTGGGGGGGGTGAAACAGCCAGGGCCGGGATGGTTGGCACCTCCACCACCCCAATAGTGCCATAACTCCGATGCATCAGCTGGAGCTGGCACCACCTTTCAGTAGCCATAGGCAAGGGAGGAACCCTTGGGATGGAAGTGGGAGTTTTGAGATGACCTTTTTTGAATATAAATTGATGTTGTACCAAAATACCTCAGGTGGTATGTAGTGTGTATTTAGAAAATTCTTTGTGGATAAATGATACATATGATACATATGATACATATGATATATATATATATGATATATACAAATAGAAAATCAAATATGATATATCTTTATAAGATATAAATGATACATATTATATATATATATAAATAAATACACATATACATGATATATGCATATATACATGTATAACCTATGGTTTACATGTTTAACTGAGTTTGATTTGCTTCACGCTGGGTGATTGCTTGCCTCCTGCTTTCGGTGATGAGATGCTTGGGGTGAGAAACGGGCATTTTGAGTCTGATATATTCAACATTCAGACCAAACATGTTCAAAAGAGAATTGCAGGCTGATTGGATGATTATAAACCGTATGATATGAAATTATATGAGAAAATGCAGAGAAATGATATGATATTTTAAGCAAATGATACTATCCTGGTGACATCTACCGAATCTACCAACCTTCGATTTTTTGGACGTCGTCTACTTCACAGTCAATCCATGGACCGTAGGCCATTAGAGTCAGATTCTCCGGAAAACATCTTACATGGCAACGTCCAATAGATGCTCATGGATGCATTGGTGGAGGGTACTTTTTCTACGAAAAAAACACGAAATGCATCAACACTCCTCAGTCAGAAAGACACAATCTATAGATTCCCCATTGATTTAAAAACAACAAAACAATACAAAACACATCTTTAGATCCAACTTATTAAATCATATCCAAATCCCATAAGGCAAAATGGAATTTTCCTTGTGCCACTATGGATGTAGGAGTTGTGCCAAATAAGATCCCCCAGAGGTTTCTACCCAGGTTTCAGCGCGAAGCGAACTTGCCTCCTCTGACATCTCCAATCCCGCCAGTTCCAAGGATGACTGCAAGGAAAAACCTTCGCCAGCCTCGCCTGCCAAATACATACTTAATCCCCCCAACCTTGATGGATGGGGGCAAACATAAGAAGTAGTGGCATAGGCATAGTTTTAGCGAAAATCTATTTATATTACAGATGTATCATGGCGGAATCTATATCTTTTAATCAAAGACTCTTTGGGGAAGGGACTAAACACTTTTGTGGTAATTTTCTTTACAATTTTGTTTCAGGGATGTGCAACTTAAACAGCATTTTATTTTCCTCATCACCCCATGATTGAGGATCTATACACTTGGCAATGCTGTGCGTAAAGGTTCAATCGAAAACATCAATGAAATACACTGTGCAGATGTTGCGAAAGATGTCGATTTTGGACACAGTTCCAAGAGATCATGGGGCACTACTTGGTGATGATTAGTAGTCAGGCTTTCCCCCTTAAATATCCCTACACAAAACATATGCATTTGTGGCCACTAGCATTTGGTCAATGATTAACAGCCTATCCTGTTTGAAAGTATGACTATATAGTAAGTGTCTTCAAGGTGGACACATTTATTACTAGTTAAAAGTATGGTTATAAGTTATAACTCCACTTTTGGGGGTTATAACCCCAGTTACCCATTCATAAGGCCATTTATTATAGGGGTTACAACTCCATCTATAAGGATCGTAGGGG
This sequence comes from Breviolum minutum Mf 1.05b.01, assembly GCA_000507305.1. Lineage (NCBI taxonomy): Eukaryota > Dinophyceae > Suessiales > Symbiodiniaceae > Breviolum > Breviolum minutum. The sequence continues at coordinate 97,817 of DF241265.1, read as the reverse complement.
CCCACCTTGTAGGAACCACCCTTGCCAATCTTGCAGGCAACTTTTTCCATTTCACGCCGAGATTGATTCATCCGAAACGTATCACAAGCTGCAAGCAGGCTGGCAGGAAACATCAAGGTCTCTTTGAGGTGAGATTCTAGTGGCAAATGTGTCAAGACAAGCACATAGGTGGCAAACCTCTTCAAAGCAGACTTACTGTAGATCTACTGGTCACATTCATCTATCGGGCACTCCTGGTGTAGTTGTCTTCTGGACCGACTCTCCTTCCAGCACATTGGTACAATAGTTTAGATGGAGATTGTCTAGGTGTATCGTCCTGGGAGCCTAAAACCACCACCCCACAAAAACCCAAGAAATTAATAGAAATATAAAAAGGCCTTTAAATAAATCATGCAGGGAAAATTCTGATGAACCATCCCTTTTGGGCGAATGGGTATCTGGGTTGGGGGGGATGGCTGTCCATTCAAACTGGTCCGACCTCAAATTTCACCAGAACTGCGTCACAGCAATCTTCAAATTCAACACCAGGCTTTTCGTTTGCGCTTTGTGTGCATGAAACGGTATCTTTTGTCATCCTAGATACACTATGCGTGTCTGCAAGAAGGTCGCAAACTGACTAAAACATTCTGATGGTCCAAAAGTTTCAATTTCTTCATGGGAATGATGGTGGATTAGAAAAAAACATGTTTGCCAACGGTGTATTTGGATCTAGTAAGTCTAGGTTTGAACACCGTATCTTCCCAAGAGTACATCAAAGACTGAAAACAGAATCCCTCCATCTTCTTCTGTTAACATTTTGAAAAGTCTTGCCAAAACTAAGTTACCCCTGGTAAACTAACATGGCAATGGAAAATGGGCCTTTTGAAGATGTATTCCTCATAAAAAAAGGGGATTGTCCAACTGGCCATGCTAATTTACAGGAGTGTAGCACACAATTTGTGGCTACCCGGTTCACTTTGGAACCTTCTTCAGAGGTATAGAAGGCCAAAACACTTTGTAGCTACTGGAAAATGCAACATAATTTTACCTTCCAATAAATCAATTTATCTGACTGAAACAATGCCACTTATAGTAATTACAGTGGCCTGACATTTTGGAAATTATGTGGTTATGTCTATGTCTATGTTTGTGGTGTTTTCCTGGCATCTATGTACCAATCCGTATTGACATAGTTTCTCTTGCGCACGAAACACAAACGCCATGTGACGCCACTGTAGTGTGGATCCTGCTGAATGGAAACGTTTCGAAGACTCAAACAATGACAATAAACCATATCATATCTCTAATATTCACAAGAAATTGGGCCAATATATTCAGATATAGGGCCAATATTCAAACATGTTTGAGCATATAAGACCATAGTTTGTTTCAAAAAAACATGACCCAAGTCCCAAGTCACATGATTTCTATGTAAAACATTACAACACCACCACAACCAACAAAGACAAGTTGATGTGCTCAAATTTCACCGATATTTCATGTGTCACGGGACTAAAACTTAGCTTGATATTTTCCAAGCTCAGATTACCAAATCCACTTCACAGGCGCCAGAGGATCCGAATTTGGTGCAGAATTGGTGTATTTTTTCTTCTGCAAAATTGGAAACGCTGCAGATGTGGGTGTGTCTCCAAATTAGGGGGGCACCCGAACTTAAAAGTTCGGTAATCACTTGAGTGCATATTTTTCATATATTCTAGTCGTGTACAGAATGACATTCAGTTGAAAAAAAATGTACTTAATTTGGAGGTCCCTAATTTTGAGACATGCCCATTTGTTGGTACCTGGATCTCAAGAGATTTTGTCCGGCAGAAAAGCTAAACTCAACAGATTTTGTCCTTGCAACTCATCAACGAAAAATCCACTCCCATGCGGTCATATCCGAATTGTTTTCACAACAGGAAACAACCCTGAAATCATGGGAAACAACAAACAAATCATGGGAAATCATGGGGAATCGTTTTCAACAGGAAACCAGGGAAAACAAAAAACATTCAATCCATATCTATGTTGGAACCGACACCTAATAATACGTCACAAGCATCATTTCACATAGTATGCCATCATCATAATGGTGTTCTTCTTGCTGAGGCTTGAGATCCAAGGACATTTTTTTTAGTGCAACATAACGTGGGTAACATGAGTCAAGCCGACCGTGCGTGTCTGAAAATTTGTTGGAGTTTAGCATCCATTTTTGTTTTCCGTTGGGGAAAACACAAAATCATAAGCCGACCCTTTTGAACCGACCCCGAAAGGACCAAGCTGGTCTGTGGCCGCATCAAACGGGAGAAGTTGTGACATTACTTCATCCACCTTTCACCCTCTGAATCCTTGGAAGTAATGTTTCAAGCATCTTCTGGCGATTGTGATCGGGTCAATGCCTGGAAGATATCTAAGTGGCTGTAGGCTGTAGATAGGAAAAACATGCACAAGCATGATTTGGGGTTATTATATTTATTATAGTATAGGGTTGATATTGCCTAAGATGTGCTTTGAAACCAGAGGGTAGCTCCAAATTGCTCCCTGTTCTGCAGGGAATTTAGATACCCCAAGGTCCGTTCAGTCCCGCTCCCTTCCAAAGTAGCAGCTAGATACACTCCCTGAAACTAACAGCCAAAGCCCGTGAAAATAAGCCAAATCCTAAAAGGAAATGAATCATCTTCCAACTATACTATATCAATTTTCAGCGGCGATGTTTGATGTTGGGGTGTCAAAGACGGTACACCCCCGAAAACTGACATGGAGCCTAAAAAGGATGATTTGGAAGCTCTCAAATATCGGGTTTTTTCGTGTCCATGTTAGTTTTCGGAAGTGTACTTGATGTGATTCCAAAATCTCATACAATTTTTCAGGCACCGCCACGGCTGGCTGGACAGCTTTCTTACAGCATCTCAAGCGCCGGGTTCGGCCTTGCGTCCGGCCTTGTGGGTTGGACCGCAAGGTAAGGTGGCATGGTGTTCGCCAAATTGCGAAGGTAGGTTTAAGCATGGAAAACCTATATTCATTAGACTGAACCAACCTGTTTGACAAAAAAACATGTTGGAAATAGGAACCTTCCATGTGAATTTGGGGTGTGAACATCAACAAACATGATTTTCACCACCTAGAATGTTATGCAAATGTCATTCTTGCTTGGCATGACCAGGAGTATCAGCATGAATTCTTACAATATTTGGTTGGAAACAGTTGAAAGGCGTCAACAAACTGGGTGCGTAAGGATCCACTTTTCTCATATCTGTTCCAAGAAGTGAGATGTGTCCAAATCTTTTGGTAGAAGTAGAAGTGGGTAATCACAACGTAAGTATAACTTGGGTTCACCCTCCACCTAGTAGCAGTCACCACCAGTACTCACCACCAGGATTACTACATTTTTGTAGGGGAGCCCTACCAACCTTCATTTGTAACTGTTACTGGGGGGTGGACAGAAACGGCAACATAGCAAAGCACCTTGAGTTTCCAGACCTCTACTTGTTTTTGTTTTGACGAAGTTGCCATGTGGCAGTGTGGCATGGTACCCAAAAAGGTGCACTCTTTCAACCTGCTTCATGTCTTCCATCAAAATGGCACTAGCTCAAAATGAGTGACCCCCAAAAAATCGATGGTTGGAATACTTTAAAAGAAGAAATGTGTCTCAAAGATTCATATGTTGTGGCTTCAAACTGGTACCTCACCATGTCCAAACTCGGTGCTGTCATATTAGTCATCCTTCCAGCCTGGTGTGCTACCAAGTGGCAGTTTTGAGAGCTGCGGAAACGAGATTGGTTTTTTATCCTCCCACGCAGGCCATGGATGTTGCGCCCACCAGTGTTTAGGCATGGGTTTTTACTTCGTGATGGACCCAAAGGTGGAATGAAGATGTAATGTTTGATTTTTTGGGGAAGGTCCTGCCTAAACACGGGAAAATCCAGGGGACTTAGTAAAGGTTAATAGGGGTCCCTTCATGAAAATTAATAGATGATTTGCCTACTGTTTCATGGGCATGGCAAACCACAGTATAACTATATATATATACGTATATGTATGTGCATCCTGACTCCCATTTCCAATCATCATCCTTTCAGCATTGCGGTCCTCCAAACCATTTTACCACAGAGGAGAACCTCAGTGGTGATCACCCAAATAGGCTCTCAAACACTCCCCTTGCTGACAAAGTGCTTCGTGAGATGCAGAAAGATGTGAAAAAATCATCTAAGATCTAGATTCACGATGGAATGTGAAATGCACATGTTGCAAGACTAAATCATCTAAATGGTAAATTGATATGGAAATATAGCAACAAGTTGAAATAACCGTACCGAACCCTTCACTCTCAATGAGAATGTAGAGACTGATGCACAAAAAACCCAGGTGACATGGGCTCCTTAAAACTAAACAGCCATTTTACCCCCTGAGGCCACAAGCCAACTCTCCAAAGGAAAGTAAAGTAGTCATCCAAGCATTAATTTTCAGTGGCGAAAGTGGCTGTCAAACTTCACTGAAAGTCTTTCCCTATCTTATCAAATAACACCAACTTGAAAATGCCAAAAACCTGGATGCAAACCACCCATCTTGAGGATCCACCAGATCTACATCACGTCTGTATCCCACGAAAAGAAAATACACTTCACAGCATGAAGATTCCCTTGACGTGGTATGGGACCACATACAAAAGGGAAAACAGTGGTGAATGTTTTATTTCCATAGCCAAATTGAATGGCAAACCTGCATCTAGCGGTTTTTGAATAAAAATTCCATGTGCCAATTTTTGTGAACTATACTTGCTACATTGCATGTATAGTTGCATCTATATTTCATATACCTTTCTACACATAACTTTGCGTTCTGCCCAGGCTGTAATTTGCCAAGGCATATTTGGAATGCACCAAGTAACGCCCCCTCTTCTTCGCTCTTCTCCTTGGGTCTCATCTGAGCCTCGGTGATGTGATTTATCAAAAGGCAGGTGTTTTCAAGGCAAATACGCTAGGGGTGATTTATGGTATTTGGTGCGCGGGCAAATATGCAAGCGTTTTATGATTTATGGCATTTTTTCTCAAGGTAAAACTTGAATTCAACTAATGACAACATTGGGTAAACTCGTTTGGGTTTGTGTCTTTTGGGGTTGTATACCCTAAAGTTGCAATCCCTTTCATGTTTATTCATTTTTGGGGATTTCAGAGTCCAAAACACCTGGCCCCAAAACCACCAGTTGACCATTCGCTGATGAATGCGAAACAATATTGTAAAACTACCAGGTGCTTCACGTTTTCACCATCCCCAAAAAAGTTGCAGTGAATGAACGTTTACTTGCATCTCTTGTCTTGGTTGCATTTCGGAAAATCAACAGCAAATAGTGTACTTTGGATCTTTGTGATTAAAACATAGTAAACCCAGTTGTAATTTGGTCAAGTTCAAGTTACACATACATAATGTATGATTCGCTTACTTCAAATGTGATTCCATTTGGAAGAACTAGGGACCTCCCCTTTCTGGAACACTACCTTGACACTTTTTTTTCGCAATAACTAAACGTACAAACCTCAAGTGGCGCCTTTGGCATCACCTTCCCCGAAGTCTTAGATAAGACTTTTCGCATTAACAGCTGAACGAATCAGATCTTGGTCTACCCCCCCCCCCACCCAGCATGCAATTGTCACCACTAGGGTGACATGATATACCCTCCAGGGAACTAACATATCCCCCAAAAATGGCATGTTGAAGATGATTTTTCTTTTCCCAAGGTGGGATATGTTAATCCCCTGGAGGGTACATTTTTAGGTTTGGGAATTCCAGCCTAAAACTTCATAAGTTACTGGCATCCTGGGTGAGGTGGTATATCCAATACATCATCACCAAAAGTTTCAGATACACAAGATGAAGGTACTGAACCGTAACAGGCTGTTTTAGGGGCTGTTTTTTCACATAGGCCTTACATAGGGCTTACATATCTATTCCTCCATTTTAGGTACTTGAAATATCCAACCCATGCCATTCATAGTCCATGGATCGGTAAATATACCAGGCAATCATGGATGGTATGGGAAATACATCACCAACAGCTGAACAAATCATATCCACACCATCAACCCCCATCAGGCCACCCCGACATGATATCTGCTCCGCCAGACATCTTCAGGCTCTCGCCATTCCGAATCCTGCTCAGCTCAGAGGAAGTGTGTTGTTGCTGTTGCTGTGGGTTGTTGTTGTTGTTGTTGTTGTTGTTGTTGTTGCTGTGGCTTGTTGTTCTTGTTAGTGCTGTTGTACGTTCGTTTCTCCTGGAGAATGCTAGTTGCTGTTCGGACATCTCTCCCAGTTTCCAAGTCCTCATAAACCTTGGCAAAGCCAGCTGCACCGACTGGTTCGTCCTCAGCCGTCAACAAACGAACACTTTCCAAAAAAAAAAATGTGGCTACAAGGTGGGCCCCTACGATCGTTGCAAACGGAGTTGTAACTCCTATAAGTAGGGTTATAACCTCAGTTACCCATTTATTTTTGGCCCTTTTATGGCGTTCTAACCCCATTTATAACTGGTAGAGGTCCGCCTTGTATGGTTCCAAATTCAGGAACCAAAAGGAGGTAACATATATACAGATTTGGTCTGATCAGGTTTAGTATTCCAGCCATCCAATTTCGCACATGTATATTTTGAACCACGGTCATAACACAAAAGCCAAGCCACAGGATCCCTTTTGGGAAACCAAATTTGGTGGCTTTTTGACATAAATTTGTTGGGCACAAGAAGATGACTCCAGATTTTTTTACAAGGAATATGGCAACTCTACTTCTTGTAACAACTAAGTCCATGTTTGATCACAGATTTCTTGCTACATTTGCTACGATGGACACGACTTTTCTGGATTCATCAAAATTGTACCGTGCCTAAACTCGCACAGTGCTGCAACACTTCTTGGTGACTTAGAAGTAAAATCCTGGAATCTTTGCGTTCGACATGTGCAGAAATGAGGGTGTTGTAGGCATGCAGTTTTTTCCATCCAAGCACTGAAATGGGACAAATCCAGGTGCGTCATCTAGGAAAAGTTCACGTTAGAATCATGCCAGTCTGCCAAACCCCCCAACCCAACAGAAGGTGTTCAGGAACTTTTTTGCCGGGAACTGTTCATTTATTAAACATCTTCAACCCCAATAGCTACTGCTTCCAAAAGATTTCCGAATTCACACTATGTTCAACCAAGCTCTTTCGTGAGTGATTTCCAATGGTTGATCTCACATCATCACCGAGGAATGGCACAGCAGTTAGGTGCAACGTTTGGACAGGTGAAACGTTAATGGCATCCCAGATGCCGTAAGAAATTGGCTTTAAGCCACGGATCAAGATACAAGTCTGGGTAGATGTGGATACAACCCCGAAGTTTTTCGGCAAGTTTACCCTTTAAACAATGATGGTTGCAAGACTGTTTTGTTCTCTTTTGGGGTGGCAAATTTCATTTTAGGGAGGGTAGATGTAGATGTGAAGAGAACACCTTCTTCTTTTTGTTGGCAAAAAAAACCTGGCTGTTTAAAAACTATGGTGCCCGGAACGGGAAACAAAAACATAAATGTGACTCACGTTACATCAGGCTCATGGATTTTTTGGACAAAATTACATCCTACAGTATGATTTAGGAAAATCATCTTCAAAAGTGCCAACAGGGATGGGATATGTTAGTTCCAAGGAGGATATTCCTTATGCTTTATACATCTCCTTACCAACATCAGTACCTGTGCGGATCACCCATCATCGACTCATAGATCGAACATCCCTTTGTTAGCTCCGACGAGGGATCTGTGGTTGATGACTGGATGTGACGCACAATTGCACTTGATTTGGGCCGACCTGGTTCCCTGTTTAAATTTTGACACTGCCAAACTCGGAACAAAACATAGCGTCTGAAAATAGGAAAAGATCTGGAAAAAGGAAAATTTCATCTTCCAACTATTGATTTTCGCAGCTTTCGGGTATGTAGTCAGTTTCAGGGAGGGCAACTCATCCAATTTTCATGTGGTTTCATAAGCTACCTAATCACCAAGCCAAATTGAAAAAAAAATGCCAAGCTTATTGAGCTTGAAGAGTGACCCGTTGTGTCTTTCACGGTCGTTGTTGGGAATCTCCCAGTATCATCGCTGCTCACGACCTAGTGAATTTGAAGAGGTCGCGATTGTTCTTGGCAATGTACTGGAAAACTAAAGAATACGTGTGATGTGCATGTGATACATAGTGGTGATAAATCATGATTACTGCTACATGCATGAAATCAACCTACTAGAATACATAGACATGAAATCATCTGAATACACATCACCCACGACCACGTAAGTCAGCCATAGAGCTGCAATCTATCTGTTCATTCTGCCATCACTCAGTCTGAAGACATATCAGGAGTTGGATGTCTTACATCAACATCTCCATCTTTCATTAAGGATATGTTTGCTTACTGGCACCATAAAGGCAACAGTATCATTTTGTTTGCAAAACACAGGGGTGAAGCTAAACCTTCAATTTGCATCCTGTGGGTGTCACATCCCAAATGCCCGTCATCAAACTCCCGAAACGTTGGAAACATGCCTTCCTAAGGAAGACTGGAAAGGTCGTCTCAACCGGCAGTCTGCGCTGTCTGCGCACGTTCCTCTTCCATTTTCTCATACCTGCAAATGATTTTGACGAAAAAACACCGAATCAAGCAATATTCAAAATTCAAATGTATAGATGTATAAGGGCGTTCATGATGGGCATGTGCCTATAAGTACCTGCAGAATAGCAATCAAACACCGGGATAGGTGGAGAAGGCGGTTTTGAAACTTGCCCGTGCAAGTCTAAGCAGCATTGTTTCAACAAATCCCAGGTAAAACTCGAAGTGTAAATAAATATCATTCATCCCTTAGAACAAATATCACATCTCTACAACAATCTCACTCCTTATTTCAGGCATACCGTGACCAAACACACAACAAAATAATAAACACTTTAACGTCATTGATGGTTCCCAACACGTAAAAATCAATGTAGTGTACAAGTCCCGCTGATAAGCGGCTCGGTTGGGTTTTCTCAAACGTGGCTCAGCCTCTTCCATTCCAACTCGTTTTGATATCTCTGCAGCAAGTGGTAGGACTTTGCACCTGCGACTTCGCAACTTGGAAACTAAGTATAAGCCGTTGTTTATAACTGTCTGTCGTATTGAAACGATGGTGAAGAAAAATCTTGGGATCAGCATTTGGATGTTTCCGAAAATAGTGGTAACCCCCAAATCATCCATTTTAACAGGGTTTTCCATGATAAACCATCCATTTTTTGGTACCCCTATTTTTGGAAACGCCCATTTGGGATGTAATAAACAAATCAAGCACTGACAGTTCGCATGTGAAACATGGTGGTTGAAAGGTTGGGAGACGATCTTGACCTTTTCCACCTATTCTCAAGGGTGAACTGTTTTTGTTTTAGGGAGGGTAAGTATGAATGAAACACCACAAGTGAAACCACCTGTTGGTCAGAGCACCACCTCATGATCTCATCTTCTGAATTTTGTCGACTGGAAAACAAGTATCCTGTACGATGCGTGCCATTTTGTTGGGTCTCCCTCATAACCGTCAGTGGGACACAGGGCTAAGACATGCTGCTAAAATTGACAACAAACCCCGGCCCATGATTCATTCTTGGTTTGCTGCTTTGGGATCTCATGAAAATTCTTGTGACCCCCAAAACGAACAGGATTCCTGTGAATTCCTCCTTCAAAAAAACACACACACACACAAAACACCCCAAAAAATAAATTCCCACACACCGAAGCATCTTTGCCTACATGGTCCAAGGCTCTTTTACCTTCTTTATCTCTCAACTCCTTAGTCTGTGCTGTTCTCTTTGATGAATCTCTACCCAACTTCGTGGTGAAGTTCGTTGAATGGCCAGGTCACTTTATGGTCACTCAACCTTTTCTTGTATGTTCCATGAGTAGCACGAGTAACATACGAAAATTCATGTAACCCAACATTATTCCAGAATCACAAGTGCATATATTGATTTCATCCTATCCAATCATTATTGCACACCTTACTGACATCTCAAAATACCTTCCAACATCACATCTCTAGCTGCTGGGCCAAGTGACCAAATCTGCCTGTGCTTCCAAAAGCATATCCATCACCTCAGATAATGTGAAGCTACAGTGACCAAACAGTCCTAGACCTCAACTTGACAATTTTTATCAACTCTTACAGGCTGTCCTTCCACGAACATGTTGTGAACACCATCTTGACCACCAACAAACAGTGAAATGTTTGTCTTGTAACTGTGATGTCCTGTGTCAAAACGAACTTGAGTGTCTTGGATTACATTTAAAACTTTAGCCAAAAGAAAAATAACATACAAGATGTAGAAGCACCTGAGCAAACTCTAAAGGACCATAGCCAACCTTGAATTGTCAGGTCATGCTGAATGGGTTTACCTCCATGAGGTACCACACCTTCATGGCAAGGTATGGACGAGTACATGCGATCATCGTGCAGGTCCGAGTGGCTGAAGGCACATGGGAACATTTCTTGATGTAGTCCACCTGAAAATATCGCAGAATTTTGCAGCCCGGTTAAAAAAAAGATACCTTGAAACTTCGAAAGAAAAAAGATAATTCAAATGATATACTGATATACTTTTAAAAAATAATGCGAACTTCAATCAAATATGGATGAGAGATCAACATGCTCAAACTGCATTGAATTATAAAGCTTGCCTGTATCAATGGGTGTTCAAAAAATTGGATGCTAAGGAAAACAGTATGTTAATTCATGATATGTATCGAAAAAACAACATCCCATCTCTAGCATCTGCATCTACCCTTCCCTTTCCATGTCTTCAACTTAACTCCATCCATCTCCCCCCCGCGGGGTACCATTGGTGCAAAGTTGTGTCGCGGGCGGATGGTTGCATTCTTCCGCGTGGCGTAGATCAAGGCTGTTAGCCCATCTGGTGCGGGCTGAGAAAACCACTGGATTCCCTTATGCCATCTGGAAAGTAGATGGCGCAACTCCCAAAACTTGGCTTAGTAAGGTGATATGATAAACCAATAATTACATGGGAGTTGAGCCATCTACTTTCCAGGTGGCAAAATATGGCCTTATCAAAAACCTTGATTTTTTGGGTGGGGTACGTTAGGAGGGGGTTGGTTGATTGGCCATAATGTCACATCTTCACGTTCTCTATTCATGTGCATGTGTGGCTGGGAAAGGGAAAAGAATAAAATTGTAAAAAACATACATTCATACCATCCTTTACAGGTACAGATTCGTAGGAAGGTAAATGTCATAGTGAGGAGTGGCAGTTGTCATTGACAGTGAACATGGTGAAATATTGCCAGCCGGATCGATATCTCCGTCTTTACTTCTAATTGATTCCGGATTCTTACTTTTAGAACCCACATCTCTGATTTGCTCAAGGCATTTGGAAAAATATTCCCCAAATGGTGGTGTAATGGTGATGCATGCCATGGTAGGAAGTAAAACATCACCAACTAAACAAACCAAAGAATAGAGTGGTAACTCCAACAAAAAAAGCATTCCCATGAAAAGGGAAAGTAAAAAATCACCCAACATCACCCAACTAAACAAAGCCAAAAGGAGGATATCACCTTTGATTCTTGCCGTTTCAAACCTCAGCAATTCCATCTTCCAACCTCTGTGTTTCCACAAGCCGCCTCGATCTTGTAAATCCATGGCAGGGCCGTGTTGCAACAAGACCTGCTTGTGTTGTTGGTGGTTTCAACCCCCATTTGAAAAACATGCGGCACATGCGTAAGTCAAATTGGATCATGAAACCCCAAATAGGGATGAACATAAAAGATATTGGAAACCACCACCTAGCCATGTTGGGAAGAGAACAGTCAGGATCCCAGCAGCATCCAACTAAGCTCCCAAAAAGAGACGCCGAAACCCAAAAGTCTATAGTCTTCCAAGCACCATGTTTCCATTTTTCAGAAACGAATTGTTAGTTTCCCTTGCACCCCAAAAACCACATCAAAACTGGAAGATCCCCAACACCACCCGTGGGTCCCCAAACACCCATAAAAAATGGAAGATCCCCAACACCATCCAACCAGCTTGTTGTGGCGTTTATTTTGCAAACCACAAAACGGAAGCCTCCACAACATCAGTCTGATCTTCTCCCGCGGCGTGCATGAGCGCCGTCAGGCCACCAGCACCCTGGTGCCAATGGTAGCTTTCGACAAAACGGCACCAGGCAATTTTGGGGTTGAAGATTTTGAAGGGATTTTGTCCAACAATATATTGCCTGGTAACTTTTGGTTGAAGATTTTGGTTGGATTATTTTGAAGATTTCAAAGCAAACGCAATATATTTCTCCAAAATAATTCCATTATGTTATATGACGTTAACAGTATTCATGTTAGATGCATGGATAGTAAACATATGGTGGTTAGTAGGCACAGCTTTGATAATGTTGGAGTCATTCAGCAAGAGGCTGTTATCTTTGCAGAGTCCGACTGTAGAAAGCGGCAAACACCACTGGCTTCCCATGTGTGAAATGCAAACATGTAAAATCGTTCCTATTACCGCAAGTCAGAATCATATTTATATAGGTAGTTATACATGTCACTCAATAGTAGGACATATGTATGTAGTTTAAACAATCCTTAGGTAAAACACACAAATAATGTAAATAAATAAACATTGCATCAAAAATGTAGATGAATCAGGGACCTCCCAGATTTTGATTTGACTGGCATTGCGGAATTGGGATGAAACCAACAAACACATCATGTTCAGGAAGTCAAGGAAGTGAATTCAATGGAAACTTCAATGCAGTTTTTGCAACATGATCTTTGTATACATCTCAAACCTTCTAAGTGCATCTATATCTCACATTGATATCTTTGTCTGCAAGAAGCTGCCAACAAAAACCGCTGCAACCCACCTTGACATTGATGTTTGCATTGCCTTCCAACAGCACCTGAGAGTGAACAAAAACAAAACATGTCATGCAAAGTAGTGCAGCGCATGTGACAAATTACTGGTTGGTGGTTTTGTTAACCAGTAAATTATTGATGGAATAAGCCTTGTCTACAAATTGATGGGTTCTAATTGGGATTCATTCCCTCATGTCCATTCATGTTCAGACTTCTCTACTGCCATTATCGGTGATGATATATAACACTCTGTGTATGTACATACATTCAATTTACTATCACCCCTGATGGCTAATCACTTTGGGATCTCGGGATCAAGAACCTCTAAAAGAAAACACCTCCAGTGACCTTCCTTGACCTCAGCACCTCGACAGTCTTTGCTGCACCACTCCTGACCAAACAACTTTCAAACTCTCAAGTTGCGATTGGAGGAGGTATGGTTGGTGAACGATTCATCCAATTAATTCTTGGGGATACCTATACATATATGCACGTATATCTTTGTGGAGATTTTGAGATACTTGAGACGTTATATGCATGTACTTGTAATGGATATTTGCAATGTCAACTGGTGCAACTTATTGTCAGCATTGAATTTCAGTGTTGAACACCACAGGATAGTTGTGGCCTAAGACTGGTTGAACATATCGAGTTGGAAACTGTTTCTCATACACGCAGCCGCCAAAACTGAACATGAATCCCCGAAATCAGTGTTTCCCAAAAAAATCTCTTCCGATAGAGCTGATATTTTCAGGGGTCATGCCAGAAGGCCTTTTCAAAAGGAAACCTTGTCTTGCAACCATCTATTTTCAGGTTTCCATCTTACCCTCCAGGGAACAAACATATCCTTTGAAAAAAAGGAAAACCCATCTTCCCAACCATCTTACATATCTTACAGTAAATGTCCCTCGTTAGTTTCCAGGAAGGTAAGGCTTCATAAATCTAACCACATGTCATATCCATCCCTTTCCTGGATGCCAGCAACAAAGCAGACATGCCATGCCTCAGCAAAAAAGACAGCCTAAAAAAGCGCCAAAACTTGGAGAAAATAATTTGGAAGGGATCCAAAATTCGAAAAAAATCATGCATTCATGCGAATACCCCACCTGAAGTTGAACATTGCCCCTGAAAAGTTACCTGGCTCGCCCCTCAAAAAAAGTAACCTTCCAAGTGATTCACCAGATGAATCCGTCAACAGAAACATTGCTGAAGGAGTTCGGGTAATTTCACTGAGGAATGTTGCCAACTTCCGTATCCAACCAAGACCATGTGTTACAACAGAATCCCCTTAGCCAACTATGAAAGGAATCCCTTTAATGGCCTGTTTGCTAAAGGTTGATTGGGGTGTGTTCCAGTTCGGTGTGTTGAAAAGAACCCTAAGGAGTGTATAGGTACGTGAAACATATCTCAAGTGGAGGTTGGCATGGTACAAGACATAACGAAGAAACACGACCAACTATCAACATTGCTACGCACTTTTGATGGAAAAAAACCTTGCACCAGTTGATGAACAGTCGTTTTATCCGTCATTTACATGGTTTTTAGACGTCCCAGGTGGTGCAGCATTTCTTCCATCACCATCATGGCCTTTTCTGATACCCAGGGCAGCACTCATGCCAAGGTACAGCGATAAGGTCTCCGCATTCGCCTCAGGACTCCAGTTTCGCGACTCCCCGGGGTTTGTCTGGTGGAACCGAGGAGTTGTTGACTTTTGACCCACGAAAAAGGTGGGATCTCCAAAATATCCAAACATCAAAATTTGGGGAAGCTCCCAGATTTTTTTTGACTATGACAAAAAGGGTGGCATCTCAAAGTAGTCACTATTGAAATCTCATGATTCAACAACGCGCTCCGCTTCTCGCGCTTTTTTCCTGATCACCAGCGAGAAAGAGCCCATGAATCCATTTGTCCGTACTTGTACAACAATTATAAAATGTCAATCCTTCTTCTGTTAGAACATCCTTCCACCACAGGACCACGCACTGTACAGGATTTGTTTCAAACATATGCCAACATGTCACACGCAGACAAACATATACGCTTGAACAAAAGGACTGATTTTCATATCAATAAAAAATCCGAAATGGGCACCATCTGCCACAACAAGAACCTTGAAACAATCAAATCCAACAACTACAATTCCACACCAGAGTAGCTATACCACACTAACAGGTCACTGACACCAACCAACCCAACCAACCAAACCCTTTAAAATTCACAAAACAACACCAACATAAAGCTGGAAACCAAGTTCTGCAGGAGCAGCTTGACAATGTCCGGTGCGTTACCATCGGCAGCGAACATTAAAGGTGTAACGCCGTGACGATCTCAGCGCAGCAGGAATGATGGGTGCTGGGGTCTGGCAGAACGTATATATATATATATATATGCATACACAATACAAAGCAACAAAAAAAAAGAATATATATATATATATGTGAATAATATGTATTCCAAAAGTTCGACGAACATCAAATAAACACCTTCGATTCTACCCCTCGCCACTGTTCCTGGCATTCTCTAGCTTACAGTGAGCTAGATATCTGTCACATATTCAGCCCTCTTTTTGGGGAGGGGAATCCTCCCACATTTCCTGCCCCCCTCCCCCAAAAAAAACTGACGATTTTTTGGTTTTTCAAGCCCCCAAGGTGCTTCTGCCATTGATCACCTCATCTTTGAAGCTCAAGGGTTCGCAAATGGCATCGATGCCAACAGTTTCCAACAACTTTTGGGCCTTGGGATCGGAGAAGTTCAAGGCACCAATCCGCAAAACCCCCAGCAATGGTGATAAGTGAGGTGAGATCTTTACCAAATGTGCAACAAAAAGTATTGAATTCCACATGAATTTAACAGAAAATCATCTACCAAGTATCTTCCCAAGGATTCATTTCAAGACTTGAATGTTGTTTTGGCAAGCATGAGCGGCACCAGGAAATTGATGGAAAGTGCAAATTCCAGAAATCCTTGCCAACGGTAATGCCTATAGACAAACCCATTGAAAAATACTTAGGAAACAAAACAAATTAACTACCAACCCCAGTTTCTAACTGGTGACAACCAAATTTAGTAAACATTTCTTCAATAATATGACTCAAAAATCCCATTCATCTTGGTATCCACATCACCTCAGAGTTGAATGACCGACCATGCCCGTTATTTTTTTCCGGACGAATCTTTTCCCCGTGGTCTGCAAGCACCGGACAATCTTGTAGTTTCCCCATTGGCAGGTCCACATGAGGCATGTCATACCCGAAGACCTTCCAAAAAATGGTGGAACATATGGAAATGCATTTCTGGTTGGTGGTTTCAACCCATCTGGAAAATATTAGTCAAATTAGAAATCTTCCCCAAATAGGGGTGAACATAAAAAATATTTGAAACCACCACCTAGATTTGACATACATCACACGAAATGAACATGTCACTTTCAAAATCTGATTGAGAATATGTCAACTAAACATGGCACATGTCACCTCAACCTTCAAGTGCTTAGATGTGCAAGTTCTTACATGTGGCCACCTATCAGGATTATATAAATTGGAAAACAACCAAAAAACATTTGAATTCCAGTGATAATCTCATCAAAAGCGTCTAAAGAAACTGCTGCCACCTGTTGGAACAAATGAAAACCGCTGTCTTCACGGGTCCAGTGAAATCAACCATGTATAAGTTTCTTGGAGATTGTCACTTTAAGCAACTTAAGAAATGAAGCCGGCTCTAGAACATACCAACAAATGACACATATCTCGTACTAGAATAATCAGTATTAATTCAATTGTGTTTACAACTCATGAGAAAATATGAGTATTAGCCAACTACCTTGAATCTTGCTCAATTTTAGAAGTGAGAATGCAATTCATTACTTTTAGGATTCAACGGTAGAATCCTTTCCAATAAAAACAGGTATGATTTGATTTTTTTGTAGCGGGAAAGAACCTACAGTAAATACTGCCACTGTTTCTTCATTATCGTTTTTAACTCGATACCTTCCCTATTACGTAAATTGGGTGACCAATTCACCTAAAAATATTCCACCCTGCTGCGTTCTCCGGAGACCCCCCGACCTATCCGTCTGATTGATCTTCTCCTCGGAAGTGGGTCGATGGAAAACCAATGTATCTAAATGGTGACAGGTAGACAAACACAGGATGTTTCTGGGTAAATTCTGATGATGATTATGATTTTGATGATGATGATGATGATGATGATTCTGATGATTTTGATGATTTTGAAAATAATAAAAAAAATGGTGAAGATCAAACCAATGATCACAACATATCATAATGTCATCTGTTTAAAACACATCCCGATATTTAAGGTGTCCTTCTATGTTTTGTGTGGGACCTTTTGTTGACCTCCTGGCTGAAGCGGTTGGTGACATCCAAGCTACTCTGCCAAGATCCAGAAGTCGAAGCACCTGGAAACTGGAGGCGGTTTGTTTGCATCACTGAAAAAAGCATGGAAAAATGCCTATGGTGATCCATTTAAAAACCTCGTCTTTGCAATCTACCCTCCGGTAAACAAACATAGCAATGGAAAATCCCCATCTTGAATAGGAAATACATCTTCAAATGCTGGATTTTCCATTGCTATGTTGGATTACCGGAGTGTATATATCATATAAACTTCATCTCCTAATGCCATGACTGTTTTTGTAACAACAAGGTCTCAATATATGTTTTTTTGTTGGTGGCTATTCCAAAAATCACCAAGGGTTCTGCAACGTCATGACATCTTGTGGAATTGAAAAAAGACCTCTGCAAAAAGATCCGACAGGCTTCTCATACTTTGCTGTGCAACATGGAGGTGAATACTGAACATCTATATAATACTCTAATTCAAATGTATCAATGTATGCATAGACAAATGCATTACATCTTGAAACATGTTTTTTTGACGTACCAATATAGATGCAACTTCAACAGCACATCCCAAATATAAGAATCCCTTTTCAAGTAGCTGTTCCACCAAAAATAGCTTAATGATCAAAAGAGGAGCAAACTCCACCCAAAACAAAAACCAACCTCATCCCAATCGCGAGTACTTGCAGCAAAGACCAGCGCCATCGGCAAAACAAAAGTGCTGCACCGCGAATATGAAACGGAAACGTTCACAAGCCGAGTCTATGATATCTTCCGTAGTAAGAATTGGAATAATTAGTGGCAGGAATTTGATATTGGAGCATTTCTTCTTCAAATTGGGTCACACATATGTAATCTCAAACATTTTAAACTGTATGAAAAAGACACTTTGGAGTCTTGACATGGTTTCAAGTTGCATCCTGCTCAGATTGGAAACCCTTTGCTTTCATATATCCCTTGTTACTGCTAAGTTGTATATGTTCTTATCTGGCTACAAGATTTTCGTGCGTCGGCGGTGGTCGTTCCATCCGAAAATGAAACGCATCCCATGAAGGTCTAGAGTCTACATTCAAGAAAAAAATCCACTGGCATGATGGAGGAACTCCGTTTTTTTTCAACCAAACAGTTTTTCAAATGTAATACTGCTGATGAAAAGAATCCTGCACCACCTGGGATGTATAAAACCCTGTAAGTAGTGGGATAAAGTACCAACCTCAACTGGTGAGTTTGCCGGATTTCTTCCATCAACAGCATCAACCAAACAACACACAACGAAATTCCTCACGTTTCTCGGGATCTAAATCCTGAGTTTCCCGAACGGTTCGAGCCTCGGTTGTAACTAGTGCCCCAGAAGTATGATCTGAATGCCGTATTTTTTGGCGGGGGCTTCAAAGATGGATATATATATAGACGCAATACCAATAGAAAGAGCCATGTTTTTGACCATTCTATGGGTTGAACAGTTGAACTTCGTAACATGGGTGTTGGTGTTGGTTTTTTGAATAAGTTGTTTCAATTCATAGACTCATTGAATCATACTTTTGACATGCTATATGGTTGTTGATTTACTGGGAATAATATGACTGTATGATTTTCTTGGCAAATGTTATATCTTATACTTTTGGTCGCTGGGAAGCACACCCTGCACTAAAAGCAGCGTGGCATAGCATGACTAGCTGGTTTTTTCTGTTGCAGTGCATTTGCTTGTTTGCTTCACATCTAAGGGAGGAAACTGGTAAAATCAACATAACCATTCCGCAGAATATACCATCTCATGGTAGACTTATATACTCCCCCCCAAAAAAAACTAACAGCTCGCCCCTCAAAAGTTGGAAAAACGATACTTATAATTTGAAATCTTTGAAGAATGGTCCCTGTTTAGGGGACTCTCATTGATGTTTCGGCGGGGGGGGTTATGGTAATGGATCATCAACAACCCAGGTGATTCACATAGCATCTATGGCCCCCCAAAGATCCACCCAAGTGTCACCGTTTCCAAAAACACTTTCCAGGTCAACGGACGAAGCAAACGCCATCGGTCAAAGGCCTGCAAAAGTTGAAACAAAAAATACGGCATCTCCAACAAAGAACACAGGCGAATCGTTTAGGCAACTTGGCAACTGCCACGGGTTACCTGTTTTTCGTCTCACGCTATTTATTTGTCATGAGATGAGAGTTGTATGAAACAAAAAATTTGGGTTTGAAAGGTGATGAGAAAAAAACATATCCAAATACAAGGAACAATACCTATAATTACCGCCTAGATATACCTATACCTGTACACTTCTTTCGAACAAACCATGGTAGTGGACAATACCTTCCGGAAGTTTAACATAGCCCCCGCAAAGTTACCTTCCCAATAAGAATGTAGCCTTCTACCCACCATTTTTCAGGAGCGAACTGTTAGACTTCAGGGATGTAACCCTCTTGTTGCTGCATCTCCCTGGTGCATGTCAATGTCCGGCCAGCCTCAGGGGTGGCATGGGCAACAGCCAGTCAATGCCTTCAGCCAAAACGGGTCCACGAAATGGACCCACGTTAGGTAATCTTCTTGGAACGTGCAGGGAAACATGATTAAAAAAAAAATGAATGGTAATTACATGATGTTCCAAAATATCAGGTGAAAACCATGAAACTAGCAATAGATTTAAGCAAAACAAACTCAAAACAAGCTATCTATGCAAACAGTCAACCCATGGCTTTGGGTCTTGGACGGGATTAAATTTCACCACACATTAAAAACCAGGAGTGACCCCGCGCCACGCGTGTGATGGAACGTCACCATAATTAGCCACACCAAATGGCATCAAATGCTGACACACACACACACACAAAACCTATCAAATACCAAGGAAACAACAACCTAACCAGCTTCCTGCCTGTTGGTTGTGCGATTGGTGTTGTTAAAAGGTGGTGCTTTGTGGAACAAGTTCCCAACCAAAAATGCCACAAGAAACACGCCTCCTCTCCGCAGACTTTCGACGGCGCGCCTGGACTACCAAAAATTTGTGCCACGTTGGCAAGTCTACTGCCTTGATCGAAAGGATTTGGCCTGTGGCAAGGCTTGGGGAGAAGAGCCAACACGTCATTGGAAGCCCTTAATAAGACTACCAGATGATACATTCTTTGCAAAATATGTTTGAAGTAAAGTTGAAATTCATAATGATTGAAATGAAGTCATGTTTGAAGTCAGCATGGTCAAAACTTTGCTAACTTTGGTCAACACTTCGTCCTCTTCTTCTTTTGAACTGGTTTGTGGAAGATACTCTCGTCTTTGAAAAATATGGAAAACTAGCCCACTTAAATCACCTAGTCAGGTGGATGACGGTGAAAGGCCCAAAACGTTTTTACCAATCCAAGCGTTTTTGTTTGATCCATCACGGTAGTTACCATCAGCACACAAAACCGATGCATTTCTGCAGTCAGAATCGCCCAACGCTGAGATTCTCACATGTTGTCGTAGTAAGTCTCGATCATCGTGACGTTGTCTAAAATATTTGGTAACTCAGCGCGCGGGAGAAGTCAGGGAGGATCCAACATCATTGGAGGAAGCAATTTCTGTTGTTTTTTCCGGATGGTTTGTCAAAGCTACCCATAGGAACCATGTATGGTATATCTACCTACATGTGCTTGATTTTGGTATGGTACATTAGTAAATGGTAAATGGAATCCTATGGGTTATGATTTGACAAAGTCATTAGCCCCCCCCCAAAAAAACATAACAGAACATAATCATTTATGAGTAGGCCCCCCCCCCAAAAAAAAACATAACACAAATTCGATGAAGTCCTCCCTTCCCTTGCCAGAACTACCCTCCCGTTTTTAACGGACAACGGATTTCTGAAGCACAAAAAAAGTGCCAAGAACCGAGGTTCGTGGGAACAGTTCAAGGGCACCAGCATGCCATTCGCAATGACAATAACGATGCCCAACAAAAGGAATTGAAGAGCATCGTTGTCTGGTACACCTTAACATTCCAGCAGTTGCAGCAAGGAACTGCTGCAAAAGAGATACCCCTCCCCTGAAGAAAAAAAACATATCCCCCTATAAATGGAAGAGGAAAATCATCTTCGAACATGTCTCGGATGGGGATATCATACAGTATTAGCTCCCAGGAGGGACGCATTATTTCAACAAATTCCAAACACTTTTACCCTCCCTGAAACTAGCATAGCCCCTGAAAAGTTGCCTTCCCAATAGGAAAATAGTCTTCCAACCATCCATTTTCAGGGGCTATGTTAGTTTTCAGGGGGTATGTCAACCTCTCCAGGTCTCCATGTTGCTGGCACTCATCCCGTTGTTAAAACGCAGTCGAGGTGCTGCTTCCTTCCTGTGATGCAGTTTCGGGAGAGAAGTCGGGTTCTATCATCATGCCAAGATACCCTTGGAATAGATTTATATATACATATAAATATAACTGCAGGATACGTACATACCATACCATCATCAATTTCAATTCTGACATCGTTTTACCTTTTGGTGCCCAAATCCAAAGTTATAAACAGAAAATCGAAATAGGCTCCTCCAGATTAAAACTTGATGACTTCAACTCATGTTCACTTTAAGTTGGGATATCATTGGCTCAACATGTATAGGTCCATAAATCAACCAAACTCGAAAACCTACCAAAAACACATCATAAACACCAAGGAAAAAGAAAAACATAATCTCCCAACGCTTAGCAACGACCCTAGCTAAGTCTTAGCTCCTTAGAAACCAAACAAATCATCCAAACAAAAACATCTCCCAACCAAACAACAGCACTACGCGAATGGTCCTTCTGATATCTGTAGGCCGTCCAATCTTCCGATCCGTCAGACCTGAAAAATATTGAAGATGATGGTCCACTGCTCCAATTCCAGGGTTTCTCCCCATGACTTCCGGATATACCAGCGCTGAAAATGAAGGAAGGTCCCATGAAAAGGGACCATTTTAAAAGGAAAGTTCAATTTCCAACCATGGATTTTCAGGGGAGATGCTAGTTTTCAGGCAAGTAATGGTTCCAAATCACTGATCTCAGTGACGTATCCTTTCTCTGGAACAAATCGCAACCAATCTCCCTTGTTGTATCCCTGATTTACTGTATAAAGGGTTCAATCACCATTTTCAAATCTGCACAAGGCTTTATTTTCCATTTACTTAGCACGTCTAAAGACTTACCTTGCTAAGGAGTGCGTTATGTTAAGGTTGGGCTGCTTGCCCAAGCAAGAAACCCATGAATGAAGAACCTCGAAGCAAACTATGAGACCTCTCTACTTTCAAAAAACGAGACAATCACCCATTCTTACTCAGCCAAAGGACCATGAACTAAAGGCTTGATTAAACTCTACTTTTTCCTACTAAGTATGTTCCCGAAAGTTTCAAGGTTGGCCGGTTAGCCATTGGCTAAGTGAGCCATTACAATTCAATTTCTCTGCAGGTGAAATTTCCACTCACCCAAAATATCAGGCAAACAATCCCACAGCATGAGGATCCGGCCATAAATTCCATTTGTCTTTGAAATAAATGTTCATCTTAGCTCCTGGCAAATTGCAGGATGTATTGGGCTATGCCCCTCCCAACAGAAAGGTGACCACAAGCATCATCACTGATGAGGGAAGGGGGACACCCGCAAGGACACAATAGAAAAGCAAAGATTTGAATTCAAGTGCTTGTGCTCGTGGTAATGGTCAGCCGAAAGCTGTGGCCACACATTGACATGTGAAGGTTGGAAAAGCCCCAGAATCTCGTTGCTAGAAACAGCGAACAACAACAACAACAACAACAACAACAACAACAACAACAACAACAACAACAACAACAACAACAGGAACAGCAACAACAACAACAACAACAACAACAACAGCAACAACAACAACAACAACAACAGTGAACGAGCGGATCGTTGATATAAAAATGCACAATTTCATTGGTGAGATTGGCAAGGCCTGACCAAACCACTGCGTTTTTACAAAGGCAATGAATGCCACCCATCAGGATTCACCGAAGTGGCCATATCAAAATCTTAAAGACAGATATCCATTTTCAGCATCCGTGGGTCCTTTATCAACGCCTTTGAAGCAGAAGCCATGACAGTTCGGCCTCAGCGAAAATTCGCACGTGAAAAAGGTTTCGGCCCCCTTCATGGAAACCAAGGTTTGTGGGATCAATCTGAATCAATCTGGTTGAATAGAAAAGTACAAACCGATGTACGAATAGTCAACATCAAAATATAAATGTGTGTTTACTTAAATGCATAAGATAAATATATGTGATATTTACATGTATATCAACATATGTAATAATATGTTTATAAAAAAATGGCACCTATCTTTCTGGGGTGGCATCATGATTCAGGTTTGCCATCAATGATTACACCCTGGAAAATTCAACCTACACACCTGAATTTTTCACCAAACAATATATCCTTTGGTAGGCCATATCTATGGGAAGTTCAAATTTAGACACTAGTTATTAAGAGGAGCAACATCTGCCTATGAATCTACACCTCTTCTTTCTCACATTTGCTGAGGTCCAAGCCGACCTGCAAAAAAAACAACTCTTTTCAAGGTTCCTTTCGCAAACTTGCAAGTTAGAAAAGAAATCACGTTTCTGTGCAGTGTACAAACGGCAGTTGCGGCATTCAGACCCTGTACAACTTATTACAAGCTGAAGCCTCACAATTGTACACTGTGCAATGCGGAACGGGGAAAGGGGAAAGGGGAATGTGCCAACAATCTGCCCCCCACAAGCTAACCACCAATCAAAAAACGGCCTTGAACTTTTGAACTTTCAACTTCCACATGATCAAACACATTCATGTTTTCTAGTTGGTGGTTTCAACCCATTTGAAAAATATCAGTCAAATTGGATACCTTCCCCAAATAGGAAATATTTGAAACCACCACCTAGGTTTTGTTCGTCCAACCATCCAACGGTGGGCAAATCATTGAAGTCATGCATTGCTTGGCCCGGCGAAACACAAGGGCGATGGATCTCAACACCCGTTGGCAACCGGAATTGTCTCGTGCAGGTGCCGTTCGCAGCGGAGATTTGAAGTGCCGTACCCTCCCTGAAACTAATATCTATAGCACCAAGGCCGGGCCCCAAAAGGAAGCCGGATCGTATTCCAAGCATCAATTTTCAGGTGCAAGCTGTTAGTTTTTGGGGGTGTAATCCATCTGAAAAAAAGAAGTCGTGAGATTGGATTTCATCCCCTAAGACCTGTACCCACAATGTAATCCTTAGTTATAGTTGACTGTTTATGCAGTTGGTTACCATTTTCGACACGATCTAGTTATAGTTGACTGTTGAAGCAGTTGGTTGCCATTTTCGACATAAAGTCCAAGTTCTTATGCAAAAGAATAGCACGTTGTCAAATTTGCTTCGTGGCCTTTTTGTATAAAAGAAAAGGTTGTAAATCTCTACTGAGGTGAATTCACCAATCATCCCTGCGTGGTGGCTTCTGATTGTTGAGTTCTGTAATTTTCCTCTGTGTACCAATATCCCCAGTTGCAAAGCGTATGAACCAACTTTCAGTCATTAAAACCTAGTTGGTGGTTTCAACCCATGTGAAAAATATGCTCGTCAAATTCCGTCAAATTGGATAATTTCCCCAAATAGGGATGAAACTAAAAAGTATAATAATTGAAACCAGCACCTAGATACTGGGTACGGGTAGCAATTCGTGATCTTTTTTGCCAGTGATAAACTCCTGATCTTTCTAACCATTCAACTATTGTAAGCTTCTTGTGAGGGTCCCAAAACAAGGTCCCCGAATTTGACCCATCTTCAGGCTGACAAGAAAAGTTTCCGGAGGGCTCATGACCCATACCCATTTGAGTGGGTGACAACAACATATACTCTGGTTATTTTCATATTATCTTCCTGGCAACTCAGAACCAAAATGAAGGCAATTGTTCTACTTGTAGTCATATTGGTGACCTCGGCTGAAATCACCATGTAGATTCGTACCACGTGATTTTGTTCATATAGCTGTTTCGGACACCCGGAGAGTGGGCCCACCGAGAGAGGTGGATCCACGGCATAGCCAGCTCATCCCTCATCTCTGCTGAGTGTGATGGTAAAAAAAGGTGCAATGAGAACAGCTGGTCTATTCACTTGGCAAATGGTGGTGCTCTAATGATGGACGCAAAGCAATGGTAAAACAGTAAAACATGCAAACATGATAGCGGATGGTGGGTAAACAATGCTTGATTATTTGCAATATAATCAATATAAGTTGTTTGATGGTACTACAACTATGGTTCACTGCTGGCAATTCCAAAATTTCTCCACGTATAATGTAGAATTAAACAAATAACCGTTTGTCGCATACACTTAGAAATTTATACGTATCATTCAAGCATGTTTCGTCTTGGATGTTGGTGGATACTACCAACTGGCGTTTGTGCTGGCTTTCAACATTTCCAACCATCATTCAAGCAGATTTTCAGCGCAACTTTACAGCAGCCAACAAATGTAGGAGCAGGACTTGCTGCAACTACACACAGGATGCGGGCTGTTTGCGCAATGATGATGATGGCTAATGCACTAAAATGTTTGGGGCAAAACCATGGTCAAAGGGGCTCCTTCCTAGGTCTGATGCATCGAATGTCCTGAGTTGATTCCATATGATTCCCCCATTTTTTTCGTGACCAAAATCCCGGTTTTACCCATTTTCTCCGGCCATGGCGGCCGTGATCAAAACCGACAAATCCGACAAAAAGGATAAGGACGGAAGGAACGATCGAGCCTTTCATGTCATCTTCTCACTTCCACTAATCTTGCCAAGACTTTGGGGCCAAGTATCATGTTAATCCAAATGCAATGACCTAAAAGAAAATATGTGGCATACCACATAAATAGTATAACCGCAAATTCGCATATAAACAAATCAAGAATGTAAAGAGAGGACATATGCACTGCCATCTAGCGAGGTCAGCTTCTATCCAATCACAATGTAACAGAAACAGTAGCAACAAGGCAAAGAAAAACATATCATTCTTCCATTGTCCCCACATGCCTCCGACAACATGCATTCTATACGTTCTAGATGCTTTCATCCAAAATGTTAAGAAACGATGTAATCACGCCATGCTTGACCCTCTCGATGGTTCAGTCGATCACTCTTCCGTCCGGCAGCTTCCCTTTTGTGGTTTCAGAAAGCGTGCTCTCTTGGCCAAACTGAGAAACATATATAATGACTTGAAAGACGTTGCAGCACTAAAATAAGCATCAGAAGAGGTCCAAACACCACGGGTCGGCAGTTCCAGGGCTGTCATTGGTAAAGTCGTACTTGAATGTGTAAATTGAACATCAAAAAGTTTCACAAACAACCTACTACAGCCATTTAGCTGTGGCTCAAAAATTACTGAACTTGCAATATGGATCTACCAATGAAGAAGATAGCTAATCTTGTGGTTTGGCAATGGGACCGTATGCCAGCCTGATAACCGTAATTAATAGTTCGAATCCTCAAACACACTAGTGAAGATCGCCTGCAACGACAAGATAGCAAGCGAAATACTAGTGCAGTTACATGCAGTTGCTGTAGTAGATGAAACATGCAAAAAGTACACCAACAGTTTTTTGGCAAATAGGTTCTAATTTCAACAAAGTGAAAGACACACAATTTTTCAAATACTTGTGTGGGTCAATGTCATGGAAAGATCGAAATCACTTGAACAACTTGACCTCACCGTGCATATAACAATGCTCAGCCCGGAATGCCCTGTACTTAGTATACTTGAGTATTCCCAGAGATATTGCTTGAAGCGCTTTGTAACTGAGTAACTACGATAACTACGATATGTATAGCGAAGTATCATGAACTTCCATAATTGATGTTGTCAACCTCAAGGACTCAAGGATCATTCAAGGGGTAACTCTTAAATGGTGCAAAACCTTCCCTTAAGTTTGGTAGCTATGCGTCAACCAATGGGCAAACAACGAGGGATGCTTCACCGGTTGAAGGGGACCAGGAAGGGGACCAAACTTCAGATGCGCGTTCACTTGGTGAGTTGGTGGATAAAAATTCGATGTTAGGGAATGCCGCTTGATAATAGATCATTCATATGTAAGTTACGTAAAATGGGCTTATTTGGTTGAAACACACTCTTTCAATCTTGTTTAAAAAACGAGCATTGGTGTGATATTGCTTGCTCATATTTCAATATCTGCAAAAATATGGCTTTTTTTTTCAGCTTTAATCGGCCATGATCAATCGAAGCCTTCATGCACTTTGGCTGAATTCAACAAGCAGGTCTCCGACCATGCTGCTCCATCTGTACACGTCCACTATGGAAGTCCGGTCCCATTGTGGATTCTCCTATTCTCGAGCCTTGCAAGTTCGCCACCGCTTCCTTCAATGCATCTGGTACCTCCTCTTCAACATCATTCACCATCCTAGCCTGAATCGAAGAATACCAAATCGCTGCAATGGCCTTGCATAAGGCATGTGGATAGGCCTTGAGGGCCGAGGTTCGAAACTTGCCCGTCTCATCCCTCCCTATCGAGGTGTTTGTTGGGCACAATCGGCGCGTCTGAAACTGTCTGAAGATATCCCCAGCTTGGGGCGGTCCATGGGCCACCAGAAGCGTTGTGGGTTTCGGGCTAACTGCTCCGAAGAACCCCTGGTACACCACCAGCTTTTGCACTTGTGGAAGTCCCGCCAGGAATTTGAGTATCTCCAAGCGCCAGATACTGGCCGACACCGTCGACCCCGGTTCCATGGGATGAGAAGGGCAAACGTGCCAGAAAGCCATGCGACTGTGAACATGAGTACCGAGATTCCCAGGAGTGCATTACCTGTGACCAACTGAACCAATTCTCGCACCGTGAGTTGCAGCCCCCACGGCTCAAGTGCGCTTCGTAGTGGTCGGGGCCCATGTGTACCTCCTTGGGCTTCTTCAAGACTCCGTTCACGAGCCTTGCTCCACGTCTCACACGGAGGGCCGCTAACGACCCCCGTGACCCATCCTTGTAGTATGGCATCCACAAAAAGCTCCTTCTTCTTGGGGTCCATGAGGTCCCCCCATTTTTCCGACACCACCAGATCCACTGATAGCGCTGCAATAGTTCCGCCAACTGATTGACTGTAAGCTTCCACACATTCCTGAACGTCACCTTCCCTTCTGTGACCTGAAAACAAGTGCAAGAAGATGCGCATTCGAGTTTTGAGAGGCTTTGGAACCACCAGTGGGAAGCCGATCATCTGCAGCGCCTTGAACTCCTTGTCTGGGTCGAGTTCACCCTGTCCAGTCTTCCGTGTCGTTCTCTCCGTCGGCAGGTGACCCATGATCCATTCCCGTCCCCATCGGCTGTTGACTGTGTTGTAAAGCTCCTCCAGCCCATGATGAATCGTAGCGTCTTGGGAATCTGCCATGTCGAGTGTAAGGTTGTAGTGGCTGATGGCATAGCTGAGCATAAGTTTCATTTCGGCTGGATACGCTGTACTGTTCTGAAACGTCGTCCATGTGCACTGTACCAGCTCTTCAACTTGCCAAAGTCTGCCTTTTGCTCGCCAGTCATCTTCATAATTGTGGAAGTTTGCTACGAGCTCTCCAATCAGCTCGCGTTCACTTTCCTCCAGGTGTCGTGCCACTTCACCTTGAGGCTCTTCAATCATCGGTCCCTCAACCGGCATTGTTGGTCTCAGTGTCAGATGTCTCAGTCGTAGTTCCTCAACACTATTGCGTGCAGGTTGGGGATTGGTATAGAGGTGCCTTCGTCTCATTTCCTTAAAGCATTTCTGCGAATACCGTAAGTGATTGATGAGGCGGTCATGGGTGGCGTAGATTTTGTGACAGATAACACATGTCTCACCTTGTGCTACTGACCGAACTCTTGTCACCCTGCCGTGAAGTTTGAAACAATGGACAGACCACGCCGCCTTTGTTGCAAAGCGGACACCACAACGTAGACATCCATGCATTGTATCATTGATTGCAACCTGGCTGTCCTCCCACATCTCATGCTCCTTGAGTAGAAGCAAGATCTGCTTGTGCCAGCCATACCATTCAACACGCTTTTGGTTTTGAAGCATGCAGTGTCTCTCAGCACGTTTCAGCAGACTCCGCCATACTCCACGTTCTCGGACTAGAGCTGACCATGGCTGCCAATCATCTCGAGGATCAACTGTAGGTGTGGCTCTTGCGCATTGCTTTTGCAGCCACAGGAGATCATGTGCAATCAGCCCTAACCATTCACCGTCATGATGTATGTAGGCCCACACATATTCATCAGCTTTGACAACCAAGTGGTGAAGGTATCGAAGACGTGCAATCACAATCAACGTAGTCGCGTCTGGAACTTGTAGTTTGGCGGTGACGTGTTCCTCTCTCCACTCATACACCTCTTGTCCCCAAATGGCTGCTGCAAGAGATCCGTAAAGTCCGTTCAAGCCACTAGCATAGTTGTGATGCTCCTGCTTCTTCAGCGCAGGCCATACAGCTACATTGTAGCTCAGGCCCGATAGGACCAGGGATTTGAAGAGCTCAATTCTTGTGCGGGCTGGTAGCGACTTGTTGGCATAGATCCTTTTTCGAAATTTTTGGAACTCCGCCCTTGATTGACCCAATCTCTGACGGATCTCCGGTGTCATAGAGCCTTTTGCCGCGAAGACAATGCCTAGATGTTTATATTTCGCAACAATGTGTAGGAATATCCGTCCACTATGCCGCGTCATGACATCCAAGCATGGTTGGCTGTGGCGGTACAACTCTCGTTTGACTTCATGCGAGCCTTTGCCTCTGATGTCGAGGACCAACTCTGATTTTCCTCTCTCGCAGTTAACTTCCATGCCATAGATCGCCAGGGTGTCAATGACTGTTGCTGCAATAACACGCAACTTTGGGAGGAGTTCTGTTGCTTCCTGTGTTTCGACCAATATGGCTAAATCGTCTGCCCAAACTGGCCCCAGCGTCTGGAAGTTGGTGTAGTACTGCGCCTCCAGCTGTGACGGAAATGGATGGTTTTCACCACAACCACAAAATGACATGGAAATACCCTCTGCCTCCACTCGGTCAAGAATTCTCATCATGATTTTCCTGAAAGCGTAAGTGAAGAGCAGGTCGGCCATGTTATCGCCTGGTCTTGATCCTTTCCTTGTGAGGCTGACTGCAGTGGAGTCCTTCAACCTGAACCAAGTCGAGTTCAGACTCTCCGCCACATGTTGTTTCAGGAACTCAGGGACCTCAGCCGCATCCATCGCGGTTTCACCATGAAGCTCAGCTGCGAACTCTTGGAATGCTGTATGCGGCAAATCCAACGTCTTGAACAAACGCACTGTCGCTTCACCCAAACCACTATCATTGACGATGTGCTGTCGTACCAACCTGTAAAATGCTTGCCTAATGTCTATGAACAGCACTCCTAGGGAGAAATTCTGCCGTCGACACGCAGCAGCAAAAGACAACAACGCATGGGCTCCTTGGGACACAGATTTGCCAGGGAGTCCTCCCAATTGCAAAGGCATACCAACTGGTTGGAAGTGCTTCATACATTTGCTCCTGAGCACTCGGTGCAGTGACTTCGAGAGCACTGACGACACCATCAGCGATCTGTATGAGGAACATTCAGTCGCCAGTCCACGACCTTTGTAAGCGTGAATTAACACGCCCCCTTTCAGGGTTAGGGGCTCGGCAATGTGAAGCGTCTGTTTGAGGGCCAGCGCATAGTAGACTTTTGCCATCGTCTGCGGAAACAAATGACATAGATCTGTCGGCAGCCCGTCAAAAAATGACGCACGACCTGTTTTGTTGAGACGGAATGATTCTTCTATGTCCAAAAGTGTAGGTACATGGCACCATTGTGGGACAACTCTTGCTCTGGCTCGTTGCGCTTCCACACATTGTGCCAACAACTCATCTTTGTTGCATGCGACACCGTCCTCAAGTTGTTCAAAATGCTGTTGCCACCTTGCATTGATAGCTGCTTCATCCGTCAACATCGTGCCGTCCTGCGACAATACATTCTGCAGAGGTTTTGCTTCTCTACGTTTGCTCTTGCCCATAACACCAATACATCGCATCTTCTGAAGTACCAGCGATGGCGGCAAGGTTGCTGCTTGTTCCGCAACTTGTTGGCAGTAATGTTCACGATCCTGTCGTAGCCTCTGTTTCAATACCACGTCCGTTTTCCGCAATTGTTGTCTGTCGTGAATATTGCATAGTAAAGCCCGTAAATACCATCCATGTCCACTTCTCAGGTATCCAGACAATGGTTGTTTTTTCTTCCAAGCCTGGAAGGCTGCACACAGGTCTGTGCGGTTGGTGGTCTGCGTGCGTTGATAGAGTCTTCTTCTGATCGTCCTCCTTTGTCCTCGGATATCCCATGTGTCCTTGGTGATAAAGTCCCTGTACGGTCCCTTCCGCTGTGTAGGGAAAGCCTCTTCCAAGTCTTCACGGATCTGAGCAACAAAATGTGCTCCATGTTCATGTACATCAAGAGTCCATGGAATATCCATGCTCCTTTGCAAGGCATTCTCGACTGCTTGTGGCGTCGCAGCCTTTAGTGCCAGAAGATCGATATGCCGAGTTTTGGTCTTGGCTGAATGTTGTTTGGCCTGCCATCTGATCGCGAGTTGGATAGCCACTGGTACATGATCGAATGTACTGCCCCCAACATCCAAATTGCCCTCGACCCAAGTTTGAATATGGTCATCATAAAAACCACCACTGAGAACCAGATAATCACACCTGTGCCACTTCTCCAGATGTGGATTGTACCATGTACCGTGAGGTCCATAGTGTACATTGTCATAGGTGGATGGAATCCATAATCCCCATTGTGTGGCGAAGTCAATCAGGTATTGCGCCGGTTTGTTTTGGTTCTTCTCCAAACCTGCACTCCCCACGGCCCCAGCCACGGCTTCACTGAAGTGTGCATTTGCATCAAGGCCCATGATCATGCTACTCTGTCCGACATGTTGCCCATAGATGTTGTCAAACTCATGCCACCAGTTTGCAATTTCCTCCTTGGACTTTCCACCATGAGGGCCATGAGCCGAGATCAAGACCAGAGGGTTGCCATGCAGGTTGACACGTAGGACCAGACGCTCCGCTGTGCTATCCAAGACAACTGCTTCCTTTGGAATCGACCAAGATAGTACATTGTCAGGTGTCCATCTCATCTTTTTCGATAGCCAAATTTCCGTTCCACCATGTCCTTGAGTAGTTGCTGCTGATATATAACGTCTGTAATCACTGGTTTCCTGAATGCAATTCACACGTGCTCGCGTTTCTTGTAGAAATAGCACGTCAAAATTCCTCTCATCAATCTGTGCACGTAAGAAAGCTGAAAGTCCAATCCCTGTTGGTTCACCAGTTTCCTTCAACGTCTTGACATTGTACGTGGCACATCGAAGCTGTAATAGTTTCTCCTGTGCGGGCTGTTCCGTGACACGACTCAGATCCTGCCACACCACATCGGGGTTGGGAGTGCTCACCTGGTACTTCCAAGTGATCCCATTTCGATCACATGTAGGCATAGTTGTTGTCGGTCTTGTAGTCCGCGCTAATAAAGGCCAATGTGCACATTCTGGATAATCTCCTGCAAGAACGTGTCTCACATCAAAGTCAATGGGTGCTCCCGTTACATTCTTTTGGAGCGCGTCAAAAGCCAGTGTGTCGACAAATTCGTTGTATGCATCTCCAGAGTGTGCATGCACATGTGTAAAGGTGGGTTGTTGACCAAGGCGTTCTTCCAGTGTTTGCATCATGCAACGCAAGAGTATGGCATCACATTGGCTTCTTTGTATCTTCCATTGCCCTGATGATCCAAATCCTGCCGCAACGTTGTCAAAGCAAAAGTCCACTGGTAGCCTGTATGGCGCTAGAACTCTATTGGCCCATAGTGATGCAGCGATCAAAGCTGCCCTTTCTGCTTCCAATGATGTGGCACGTGATGTGCCGTGCCAACCCTCATCTGTAGTTGCTGTGACAACATGGCCTCTGTCATGATGTAGAAGTTGTCGTTGATCAGTCACTACGGCCCATACAGCAAAAGCCCAATGCGCTTTGGAAATCTGCTCCGTTCCTTCTCTTCGATTTCCTGCTGAACCGTCTGTATAGATGAGAAACCGCTCAAAAGCACCATTCTGCCTGGTAAGCCATTGCGACATCATTTGTGCAGTCTCTGAGTGCCACTCCATTACGGGGAGGACTACATTGTGACGTGCATTTCCATCTATAAGGGCTCCATACGTATCCCATAACTGGCCCACAACCGGTAGAATGTTCGTACTGTTCATGTGCTCCTTGCTCTCAACAGTAGTTCTGTCGCTGGAGTCTTTGACTGCGTGACTTGGAGCACTCAATGCATCCAAAGAACTATGCTGGTCACAATAATTTTGCACAATCACCGTATCACCACTCCACGTCCAGTCATCTAGCGTGTCCAAATCTGAACCGTTGTGGCTGCCATTGCCCGGTGGAGCCAATCTGTCGAATACATCTATAAAGGGTACAAGATGGTGAGGCTCTTCTAACCTGACAGTTTTTCTATCACGATCAGTGATCATCTCTTCCATTTGTACCCTAGCAGGTAGAAGTCGTCCGTGTGTTTGATTGATGCCAGGGTCTGCTGCGCCGTTCCGGCATACAGTGATCATCCCGACACTATCAAAAACACGCCGGCCTCTGCTGCTTGTCATTCTCGGAGCTCGAAGACGAACAAGTGCCGTTTGTAATAAATAAAGTCCCCTTTGTCGTCCCCGAGATCTACTCCTGGCTGTTTCTGTGCTTTGGGACCTTGAAGGTGTGCCGTCCTCCTGCGGATCCTCTTCATCATACTGGACCTCCGGGCTTGAGAGAATAATTCTCTGTTGTCTTGCCAGAGTCTCAATATGTTCCAGGTCGCACCAATCCTCCCTTGCGCTGCGTATTTGGACCCTGCAATGATCACCCGACTGGAATTGTCGGATCGTCGTGTCCATTTCTCCCCAGGTTTCACCATTGACAAAAACATGGCATAGAATAGTTCCACGACGACAGATCCAGTTTAGTCTCAGCCACTGCATGAAGGCCGCTCTAGTGGCATGTGCTGGAGTCCATAAAACACGCACTCGTAGTTTGTTTCGGTGGGAGACCTCATTGATGAAACGTATTGTCACCAGAGTCAGAACATCATCATCATGGATTTGTTCAAAATGGTCTCCTCGTAGTTCTACGATATAGACCTGTTCTGGTCCTGCTGTGGCATAGGTCAACGGCTCCATCACTCTGTGTATGGTGCTGACCTGATCGCAGCTTGTTTCTTGGAAGGGCCAAACTTCTCCTAACTGTTCTGTGAGGGTCCTTTCCGGGTCGACGTTCACCAATCCCGTCAGTCCATGCAGACCAATCAATCGAACATTTGCTCGCCCTCCCAATGTATGTGCTGCTTGTGATTGCATGAAGCTGGCTTGATCAATGTCTAATAGCGATGGATCATCATCTTCCTCAGCCGGATGAGTTGTTTCTGTCTGCTGTGGTTCCGTGTTTCTCCACCAAATTGGAATGTAGAGACCTGCGCGAATGACACGATGTTCCGTCAATCCCATCCACCTTCTGTCACTTGTACCCATTGGCACCATGAGGTCCTGAGGTCGTAGAGTTTCACTGATCTCCGCTGCATCCAACAAAGTCAGAGGTTGATGCGCAGCGACAACAATCCAATATGTTCTTGGGTCTGGTCCTCCACGTGCGAGTCTTTGATAAGACAGCAAGATTGGTAGTGTCTGTGCATCACCAGGTCTGTTGACTTCAACAATGATATGAAGCCGCGGGACATGTCCTGCTCCATCTGCTGGTGTCGGATTGACAATCAGCAGTCTCATAGTGTCGCCCCTTTCCAACTTGTCACGCCATTCGTGTCTGACTCTCGCTGCCACATTCACCATGAGTTGTGCACGCATAGCGAGATCACGTGGATCCCTTTCTGGTGGTTTGTCATGTCCAAGAAACCACGTGCGGAGGTATACACGAAGATGTGTATCAGTCCCCCGTCTGACTGCATCACTGTTGGCAGCTGCCAGCAACGTTTGGTCACGATACCAGTAGGGAGGTGGAATTGTGCGACCTTGTACTGGCGTGCCGTTCTGGTAGACCAAGTCTAACGGTACGTTGTCGTCGTGGTCCAGCGTAATTCCTGGGTTTGGTTTGCAGATCTTGGCAAAGAACGTCTGTCCATAGATCTGTCCCAGCGATACTCTGTCGTCTTGCTCAACCTCAACGGTGTCCACGAAATTCCACGATGTGGCATGGCGATACCCACGTCTTTCATAGGATGTTGGAGCTCCGTCAATGTTGTATTCTCCTCCTGGAATCCTCTCATCTCCACAAAATCCACTCTGTGTCAAGATCTCATAGGTTGAGGTTTCCTCCTGAATTGCTACGATACATTGTCGCTGTACGTTACCAATTGAGATAAAACTGGCAATGCCAGCACTCCTGAAGCGTCTATTTGGATCCTGTAGATGTAATGAGAGGATGAGGTGGTCTGTGGTAGCTTCATCAAATCTTATCCTCGGTGGCCGTGGTTGTACAACATGGATGTCAAGCCTGCTTCTCCATTATATAATGTCACTCCATGTTTCATAGCATAGTATGCGCCACTCTTGCATCTCATCTTGTTCTCGAAGACGGATTGTCCTGGGACCATGTTGCCTACCGACTTGATGATCCATCAACCAAGTCTTCAAATAGACAACTCGCCCTTCCTCGAAGCATTCAATCACATTGTCCTCATGCAGAGTGTCTGTGACATACCAAGCCCATGACCAATCTTCGGTCGGCCAAATCATCCTCTCCTGCTGTGTGTCTGCTGCCCTGTGTTGTCCTAGTGCAGCATCTTGCCAATTGCACGGTCTATTGTCACACAGACGCAGGTGTTGGATTCCTCCTTGCTCCTCTTGACCAGCTTGGTGAGGTGAACTTTCGAAGCTTCCTTCTGCTATTCCATTGTGCATTGCCGCATTGACAATGTTGCCGTCAAGAATCAAGGCAATGAAGAACAGTGTCGAGAGGCTACTGCTTTTGTGTCGAGCCTTGATTTTCCTCGATAGCCTTCGCCTCCCTACAAGGTAAAGTCTCCTCTTGCATCCATTGCTGCAACACCACAATGCCCCAAATGTAGTTGTAAAGGCTGCAAGACAACGGAGACACTGCCAAAGAAAACATTCTACCGGTGCCGCCTGATGTACTGGATGGTCACAAAGTAGAAGCATCTTCAAGCCATAGTTCACAATGAAGCACCCATTCACAAGGATCACCGCAATGAACTGCATGTGATAGAACGCAACCAAAATCATGGCGAGCTTGTCTGCATCAAAATTTGGATTGACTATTTCTGTTGTTTTCGACTCTGAGCATTCAGGTGAACCTGAGACCTCTGAGAACAAGCAGGGCCATTGTTGCCTGCGGCCTTGATGTCTATTCTCCTGTGCTCCAGTCATCAACCTCTCTGCACTTGTCAATCCATCCCATCTTGTTGTTGGCCGTCTGGTGAATCTCCAACAACTTCTACACCATCTTTTGGTCGGTTCGATCTCGATCTTCTTTCTGCTCTTTCCTTGGCTTCCTTGTCTAAATCTTGTGGTAGCTCTCTTCCTCGTCTTTGAGTACCGAAAGGCATCTGTGGCGATGTGGCAACGGGTGCAGCTCCTCCTGGTATCGGTTGGGCCGCCATCATGATCCTCATCCTTTCGTTCATTTTCTGAGCCAACATGACAGCCTCTTGCTTTTCTTTTTGTAGCTGTGCAATCCTCTCCTCCGTCTCCTGGTCGTCCTTGATTCCCAACAAAGTCGCCAGGCTGGGTTGATCCTGCACATCCACAAACGGCTCCATGTACTCGTCCTCCTCTTTGAAGATGCCTTTCTCGAGTCTGGCCACCACTTCTCTCTGTTTCTCGATTTCCGCCTCCAAATCCTTGGTCTCGGCTGCGAATCGTTGCATTTCCATGTGGAGTTGTTGACGAAGCTGTTCTCGATAGGCCTCCATCTGGAAACGCTTGCGGCGAAGTGCCTGCTCCATGCGTTCCAGCTTCTGGGTCGCTTTGCGCTTCATGTTGAGGCTCTTTTGTTGATCGTAGAGCTCTTTCTTTGCCTCTGTCACTTTGTTCCCTGACATCACAGCTTCCAATTCTGGTGGCAGTGTCAGTGAGGGATTGGCTGCCACTAGACCTTGTAGCGCAAGTTGCCATGGTCCATCTGCTCCACCAACCTTCGAAGAGCTCGCCGTTGATGTAGTCGTAGGGATCTCCATGTCGTCGTAGGCCGGAAACATGGCATTCTCCTTCACTAGCTCCTCCGGCTTCTTTTTCTCTTCCTTCGTCTTGCCTTTGCTCTTTCCCTTGGGCCCACTCGTCTGTTGCTGCTTCGAAGTGCGCCGTGAGGTACCCCAGTATGAGTAGGATTGTCCACCACGCCATCCTGACATACGTTTCTCCAATCTTCTGAGTCTCAAAAATCTCGGGGCTGAATGATGATCTTCCAGAAGATGCAGGTTCTTGCGTGCCAGTTCCAGACGCTTGCGGGAAGGCTTAGCTAAGAAGTCGCGTACTCTTTTACGAGCTTTGGACCTTCTTGCTCTCTGTCTCCTGTGCCAAGTCGGGGATCCAGCAATGGCTCACGACAAGGAACGGATGATGTGGTTCTTTTGACCACTGGGGCAAATCGAGTAAGTTCCGACCTCGTGGCAATCTCGAGCCCTCAAAAATATGGATCAAAATACAAAAACATACAACAAAAAATGTCAAACTTTCCTCCAACAAAATTCCACCACCAACATCACCATGGAGCTATTTCTCCATCCTTTCTTTTTAGGCGCCGCAAGCTCGGAGTCCTTGCAAGATGCTGGTGGTCCTTGAGCGTCGACCTGATGTCATCATGGTGGTCCGTGCGAATTTATGGCTACAGTGAGTGCAGGTGATGAACCACTGGAGGGTTGGGGGGCCGAGAAACAAAAGATGTTGTATATAGATAGTAGACTCAGTAGACCTTGCACATGATACTGTTTGATTTTTCACAATTTTTAAAGCTTAAATCTTGCTTGGCAATAGTGAAGTTGTAATCTGGTAGGGTTATAAGAGCCCATCTTTGCAGTTGATATGATATGTTCTCTGTTCTTTACTGATATTGTGATATCGAGAATTCATGTCAAATGTGGTTTGAAATTTGACAAACATGGATCCATATACAATCATGAAGCTCGCGTCGTCCCGCATCACCGAAGCAAAAAAGACAACTTGACTCTGAAGATAGCAAATCTCGTCCTGTTGTTCCCCATTGATGTATCTCACCCTTAATGTTGATTTTCCACCAAGTCATTGTGGGGATTCTATCAAAAATTATCAGAAAAAATCTACATCCTTCCCATCAAATGTCCAACAGGGAGATTTTATCTGATGTGACAAACAAATTTGCAACAAAACGAAACTGAAAATTCTCAAAGAAAAGTCTGGGCAAACTTGTTCATTCGTTTTTGTTGAAATAAAACGTCCAGTGGGTCCTGCTCTAAACACTGTGGATACTGAAGGTTGATAAAGGTTCCCTGCATAAAATAATGATGATAATTTTCCCATGGCCACAACCAGGGTTTGTTTTTTTTTTCCCCGGTTCAAACGTCCCGGCATCCCCCCCAAAAAAGAACACCCATCAACAACCCCAGCACGACGACTCTATAGTTGATTCAACAAGATGCTGGAACGTGCAGTAACTCCTGGACCTTCAGGTGAGCTTGGATCATCCACATCCAGGAAGGTTCCTGACGACGACATCACAACGGGGGGCAGAGGTGATTTCCTCCTACACAGGTGTGACACTTTTCACCCGGGTGCGTATACCTAACTAGACATGATTGCTAAGATAACTCTCTGGAAAAAGTTAACTAAGAGTTTGGGTCCTGAAAAAAATGTGGGGAGTTGGGAGATGATCCTTTCGTTTTTTTGTGGGTTTCAGCCTAGTTGCAAGGACTATGTTAGGGTAAGGTAAGGGAATCATGTCAGGTGGACGAAGTGGATGGGCCAAGGTTTTGGCAGCCAAAGGTACCTAAAATGGAACATTTGGATACATATTTTTTGGGGGGATGATGGTTTTTGTTAGCATGATTTCTGGCAACTCCGCATTTAGTATACTCCTATATTTTCTGAAATTGTTTTCTGTATATATATTTTTTTTGGGGGGGGAAGCCAACGATGTCTGGCAACATACCAACTAACTATACCGATTCAAATTCCGTTTTAAGCCAAAGAGTCTGCGCACCACCACTTTGTGAAGATTCCTGGAGGCAGGTCGTAGCTTGCACTGGAGGCAAACAAAACATGCCATGACAGTGACAGGGAAAGGTTTGTCAAAGATGTTCGGAATATACACCCCTGAAACACCATGAACAGTCCTCATTGCCTCTGTTACATAAAATCGAAATGACATTCTCATGCAACCAAAAAATTACATTTAAGAAAATTGGTGTAACTTTGTTACGTGTATACTCGATGGTCGGATCAATCCATGTGGATAGTGACCATTGGGTATACTCTTTCAGAAAACAAAACAACAATATATTTCAAACCAATTGTCAACCTATACCCCTCCCTAACGTATCTCCCTGAGAAATAAGTATTTTATTTATTCACTCTAGGCCTTCTTCAGGGAAACCAATGTTGAATAATTATATAAGCCCTTAACAAGGCCTTATTTTGGGGGGGAAGGGGGGTACGTCAGGGGGGGTTGGTTGACACACACACCGCATTGATTCATCGGCCGCCAAGAGTCGGTTGTTCATCTGACAGCCTGGGTCCACGAAACAGGGACACCCAAGGCTACCAGCTACCCACTTTTAACGTTTCCAGCCCCAACAAAAAACGCGCGTTTGGGTAAAAACACCATCCAAAAACAAGAAACGGGTTGTTCAATGTTTGAAGTTAGTTTCCAACAGAAAAGACAACTATATATATATACACCATCTGTATGTTTTGTGAATGATGTGGATCGGCATACATTCAACTGGTTATTGTTGATTGAACTGTACAATTCTTGGGAGATTACACCCTCAACAAGGTGCACAGGAATGAATATAGAGTATTTGCACAATTTGCACTTGCAAAAGTGGGACGTCACCTCCTACAGATGTGTTTGTTGTTTCGGCGGGGTGGAGTCATATTCTATATGGTAAACTGTGGAATGATAAGCCCGGATGAATGGCCCCTTGGCTGGATGATGTTGTGGCAAGACATTGCCTCCCATGTTGTGGCAATCTAAAACAGTATTCTGCCTTCATCGATTCTCAAAAAGTCGCTACATTTATATACTGCTGATACTTGTACGTATACATACCGTACTACTATCCATACTTATATAGATTTGCATGAGATCGTTTGGAACAGGCATGTGCCAAAGATCTTCCATGACCTGCTGATATATCATATATGAATAACTTTTAATATATATCAGAACCAAATCCACCAAACAAACCTAAACAATACTGCGTGGTGGTTTTCAACCCGTTGAAAAAAAAGGGTCAAAATAATCCATGGTCCTCAAGTAGGG
Source organism: Breviolum minutum Mf 1.05b.01 (assembly GCA_000507305.1). Taxonomy (NCBI): domain Eukaryota; class Dinophyceae; order Suessiales; family Symbiodiniaceae; genus Breviolum; species Breviolum minutum. Next base: position 57,074 of record DF241265.1, on the reverse strand, counting down.
TAGAATGGTAGAACATTGACATATAAATAGTGACACCTTTGAACAGCAGCACCTAAAACATCATCAAACATCCAACCATTCCTTCCCAAAACCTTCTTTGAAGTTCCTTGCCATGTGACCGTTGTTGTATTGCTTGCACTTCGCTAAGCCGATCCAAGCGATCTCGAACCACTCGTGGCTTAACATCTTCCAGTAAGGCAGGTGCTGAATTGCCACCATTGCCACGGCGGTAGGCTTTCTTTTGCATCCTTAACAAAGGTGGTGGCTTCAACCCATCTGAAAAATAATGATTAGTCAACTTGGATCATTTCCCCAAGTAGGGATGAACCTTAAAAAAACAAATAAAGACCCACCACCTAGTTCAGAACCATGGCTGTATTCATGCTCCAAAAGGTTGGTTTTTTAGGGTGCTTGAGGAGTCAATAAGATGTCACTAGAGTTGGGGCAGTGATGATTGGATTCAGTAGGGATGGGGGTTGGGATTTAAAGGCGAATCTTTGGAAAAAATGGGACAGGATGTCCTGGATGTCATGAAGTGTTTTGGACTCCCAAATCCCAATTTTGCGAAACAAGTACTGTACATTAAATCTGGCCAAATTAAAATTCAATGTTTCACCAACCTAGATTTCCCTGAAAGAAGGGGATTTACCCTTTTGCTAGCTTTTGGGGTGAGGTCGTGTGACGTCACTATAATTTGATCAGATAAATCTATCTATTTCATGCCATGTACCCTTGAAAGCACCAGTGAATGCATCACATCAAGTGCGCCTATTTTGAATGGAACCCCTGCATGCCGAATCCAATTTATATAGCAGCCGTCTTGTAGGTTTGATCGGGAAACAAATGGTCTTTCCGAGCTTTGTAATCCCAAAGTTCCAATCAAACCGGAGTTTTACCCAAAGTCTCCAGCAAAATCGGGACATGTGGTCCTACAGCCCTACAGGCAACACTTGATGATTCTTGCCACTCAAAGGGGCGAGTGAAATCCCCCATCAAAACTTGTGTAAACTCCGTATTGCAGGGACATCCATCCAAAAAATTCTAAGACATGATGGGATCAGATCAGATCATCATCTTTTTGATTCACCCCAAGAGTCAGGAACGCTTTGTTGAAAGCCTCCTTCACCATGTTCCAGGCATCCCGTCGCACCACACACCTGGGAATGGAGCTGCATGTTCCAATGATCAATGATACATGGCGAAAAACGGCCTGCTACTTGATACTACTCAAACTTGTTGTCACAAAATCTTGTCCTTAGGTGGAAACTCTATAAATTCTTCTAAAGGTTATAAAATTGAGTTTTGCAACTTTTGTACCAACATGCACTTCTTTGAGGAATGCGTAAACAAACGCTACGATGCTCGCTCGCTCTTCCTTTGGTGCACTCAAGCCACAAAGCGTGTGGTTTCGTTTGGAATTAGTAGCAGGAGCAAACACACAAAACATCATCAACACACCTACAATCGACATCATCTGCTTTGAAGATTCACTGATGATACGTACATATATACATACTGTAAATATTATATACTATAAAATATAACAATAATATATATATATATATACGTAAAAAATCATATATATATATATAATATACCGGAAAATCCATCATTCTAATGCTCAAAACAAAAGCCTTTACTACCCAATCCTTAACTGAAACTCCAAGGCAAGTAGCTGAAATGAAACCAGTTGATTGCCATCCAGTGAGTTGTAGGTCGGAAAGTTGTGATGAATGTTCCTCAAGGCACATAAAAACAAACAAGCAACCAAGCAACCAAACAAAACACAACAAAACAAAACAGAACAAAACAAAACAGAACAAAACAGAACAAACAAACAAACCAACCAACCAACCAAACAAACAGCAGACCTGCAAAAAATTGGTGGTTCATCTTTTCAGACCTCCCATGATCAAATATGTCAAAGCTGGACAGCTGTTATAACATCATGGCACTTTGCCATGGGTTTGTTAACCACACCCTCCACAGTCTCCGGGATTTTCAGGTCTTACATTTCAACCGTCTTTCCCACCTAAACAAGGCACTATTACGTAGAAATCCCTTCAAACTTACCATATATTTGCACCGTTTCATTTTAGATCCCCCCAAAGTGGGTTTCATTGAACACCACCCCTAAAGAACGACACGACGACTCATTTGCAAACTTCAGAGTCAAATTGGCCAGAAAGAGCTGAAGATACTGCGAGAGATAGAACCTATAGTGAATCAACCGACTCGCACACCTCCTGAAACTTATTTTGCCCCTGAAAAAAATGCCGGGTTCCAAAAGGAAATTCATCTTCCAACTATTGATTTTCAGAGGCGAGCTATTAGTTTCAGGGAGGGTAGCTGAGCAGGCCCCTTGAAGTGTACGGACGTATGCCCCTGAACAAATAACATGACAAAAATACCATAAGAATCCGTAAGATACCAACTTTTGCAGCTTAAGTTTTACCATGGCTATATGAATCAATATCCAACTTTAAATGGACCAATGCTTAGATGTGTTGGAAGTAGATATCCGAGATGGAAACCAACAATAAACGTTGCACCAACAGTTGCGGTACACACTCTTTTCTACGGATCTCAGCCCTGTCAGGCCCTATTTTGATATTGCCTTCCTCTACAAGTTTTGTATATAGTACCCTGCCAGCCAACCCCCATACAGCCAGCACCACCCTTCACACCGCATCATCACCATATAAAAAGGCAACTTGTCACTGCCATATCTCATTGCATCAAAGCGGATCCAGCGATCTAAACCAAGTTCTTGTCCATCCACAATCTTGATGACCTCCACCAAGGGCGTTTGCATCTCAGGAACTCCCAAAGGAGTTTTGTTGTTGTTATTTTTCCATTTGTCTTGAAGGATTTGTGTGTGTGTGGATAATTAATGACGAGTCATCATTTACATCAACAATGGCATAACAAAAATAAAACCAATCAAATGAGTGGCAATAACTGGCGCTATTCAGAGTTCATGAAAAACAAAGCAAAGCCATTAACACCATGCACAAACAGGATCATTTGGAATACTACTACACACTTCACATTAAAAAATCTGACTCAGGTTCATCACTCACCTCCTCTTCCTGAACCTCTCCACGCTTGGGGTATGGAAGCAAAGGTAAACCACGGCGACAGGATTGCACAGTAAGAATTGTATAGAAATCCTCATCGATATTGCGCAAATCCTGATGGAAGTGTGATGTGACAGTATGAAGCTGTGAAAATGCAGTGTAGCAAATGCCCGGGAAAATAGGTAGAACACAAAGGATAAAGTATCAGAAACTGTCAATCAAAATACATGCTGGATAACAAGAACCACCAGGAACAACCACACAAACAGTTGGAAATCAAAATGTCACTATACTGCAATCAAAAACAAGCACCTTTAACAACATCTATCCATCTATCTAAATACGTAATGTACAAGGTACCCAAGAAGCATCTGATCACCTGTTGATATCAGCTGGTTTCCATTCATGGATATTGATATCAACCATCTTCACATTGACTCACTAAATCCAAGTGTCTGAGATACCAGGACGATTCACGAACCACCTTCAGTGATGTTGCTGGAAAAAACATGCACATCAGGTGAGTTGTTTTTGGACTGGTGGTGATGTTGGTTCCACAAGATGGTACGCGCGGGGATCTATTTAAACGGAAACCATGATCAAGGTATCGTAGGTATGTTTGCAGGTATGTTCCTCTCAGAATCCAAGAAATAGATTCAGCAAGTACCAAAAAATACAACAAATGGTTCCACTCGAGTTGAACCCATCCTTTCAGTATGACAACAGGTGCAAACATCAGAAACTTCAACCATCCCATCTTTAGCATACTGAAAACCACTACAGGCCAAGGTACCATTCGGATCTTGCTCAGGGCAATCTCTACTCTTAAAGTCCCACAATACGATGAATGATTGTAGATTGGGAATTGCTCCCTATATACCTATCGGTAGACTAACATAGCAATGGAAAATCCACCATGCGTAGTGTAGATGCATTTCCTATTGGAAAAGGTGCGTTTCCAATATTCAATAGGAATGTAAAAGTTTACCGGAGTGTATTTCGAAAAAAAACAGGAAACACAACCCCCTTTTCTCAAACCACCCACTACCTCAAGACCGTTACTCAGTGCATCCTTGACACCGAGCTGTATATGAAAGTTGTTCAAAAAGAAGTCGCAAATGTATCAAATCCCATTGCTCGAATTGTTCCTTCCACAGTGGCTGGGGAAAGTAGTGGAACTGTCATGAAACGTTGTTTTCTTGTTTTTCTCTTGGAATAACGATCAAAACAAACCTAGATGTCGGGATTTTCTTCATTGCTACTACGGAAACTATGCGCTAAGAAAGCATCAAGTGGAAAGAGGGTAGATCCAAAAAGTAGCCATAAAACTATTTACTTTGCCAAAATACATGCAACAAGTCACTGAAAAGCCTCAAGAATCATCAGCAGTGAATCTACAACAGAATGATACAAATGTGTTTTTCTCTAAACCCATCACTATAGAAACCTTACAGCAATCACACCCCGAAAAACAAACATAGATACCATGATGGTTTGGAAAAAATGTCTCCTTTCAAATATGGCCATCTTCAGTATCTGTCAAATTTCTATAAATTCCAGAGGGTAGTCCAAAGGGTGTATCTTCAGAACAACATATGAAACACCCATGGTTGTCAAACCTCTTGAGATTAACGCACCCTTTAAAACCCGAACCGGTGTTGCAAACCCCCGAGGCCTGCGAGACATGAAAAATATCACTGATCTCATAGCCTTGGCGTCTTGACACAGCGTCATGGAGATTTCAGGTCACCAAATTTATCCAGTTGGTGGTTGAACCACCCATCTGAAAAAGCCTTAGTCAAATTGGATCATCTCTAGGGGCAACAATAGAAACTACTTCAAACCACCACTTATTTATGAATGGTAATGTGTTGGTGCTGTTAGATTTTTGTTGGCATCCATTGATGATTGGTGTGCAATTATGTGAGGAATTTTGTCAACAGTTCTTGAAGCAAATTGTAGCATTCACATCATCTGAGTACAATCATACATATCATATATATATATACGAGACATATTCATTAACCACCCTTTGCTGGCGCTGTGTTCACTAACTCAATAACCATCACCCTCCCCCCCCACAAGAACCCCACCCTTCCCCAAACATCTCCGAGCTGCGCCCTGGTGTAACTCGAGGCCGAGCCAATAAGACACCCAAGGAGTCGCCATCGAAGCTCAAGGAGGAGTCACCTCATTGGTGGTTGCATGGTGGTTGGTCGTTGGCGTTGGTAACCGTGGGCCATTTTTTTGTTTGTTTTACAACAGGGGAGCTGTGGAGGTTATGGGAATTTTGTGTTGTTGAAGGGAGTTTTTAGTGGCATAATGGATTAGATGCAAAAAGATATAGTGTCGCGTGGTCTGGGTTTGCAATCCCCCCCCAAGCTAAACACAGCTTTTGTGTGTATCAGGTATCTTGTTTTCTACAATCACTCAGCTGCGATTTCATGGGACATCCACAAGTTCTATATGCACTTTATTTCAATTCCATGTATGGGACATTGATAGTTCCAATCAACATCAAAATAGCTTCGCTGGACATAGAAAGATAGAATTAGATAGATACAACCTGTCTGGACCCTTGCAAAAGTCAAATCGATGCTGAAGGGACGTCATTAAGCCACCACTTAGAGTTTGAACATCACCTATTAATACGGACCTTGTTTATGATCATAAACCACGAAGAAAAAGAAAGGTTGAACAAAATCATTTTGACTTAAACCTCTCCTTCTGCCCTTGCTGCATGAATGGTACCTTCTTCCGGAAAATCACGAGAGATTCTCAGCCAGCTACTCTTCCAAGTGCTAAACCTCGTCTGCTGCGGTTCGGTAGGGACCACGGTCCCTGGTTTCATGCATGTCTACGAGTTCAGGAGAGTGGATTCGATTAGCTGGTGGCTGCAAGTTCATCAAAAAAATAGAAGTCTTAGGAAGAATCATTGTGAGACATGATGATGATGATGATGATGATGATGATGATGAAGATGATGATGATGATGACGACGACGACGACGACGACGACGACGACGACGACGACGATGATGATGATGATGATGAACACAAATTTTCATACTCAAAACCACCACCTAATCACTGTAGTATAAGTTGCCTCTCCCTGATGGGAACAACCACATTAGTAGTGATATAGATTTCAACTTCAACAAAACAATGAAAATCTATCTTCCCCTCATATGCTACTGCAGAAACGTATACACCCCTTGAGCTAAGATGCCAGGTACCCAGAAAGGAGATTCATCGCCTAAAAAGCACCACTTTCCAGTTTCTGACTTTAGATTTTGAGTAGCACTGACAAACTTACCAACACATGGATGTTTCCGAAAATAGTGGGGTTTCCTCCCAAATCATCCATTTTAACAGGGTTTTCCATTATTTTCACCATCCATTTTGGGGGTTTCCCCCCTATTTTTGGAAACATCTAAAAATCAATCTCAAATTTTGGGTCAATCACCTCCTTCAGGTTAGTGACTGCCCTACAAACATCTGAGGTTTGTACCAAACGACCCCTGAAAGATCTCCAAACAAAAATCCCAGGAACTCTCCACGGAAGCGGTCATCTGAGGCTTCCAGGAAGCTACTACCTTGGTGGATCAACGGGCTTAACAAAATCTGGGAACACCAAAAATGGGTTGATCCTGGAGTTGGTCCAAAACGAGTCCCGGTTTCCCACAACAATACGAAGACAAGTTACTTTTAATAGGAGATCTTGTTTATTTTATTGATGTATCAAGATGATTCAGCTTCACATTTTAATCATTTCAACCAATAGTTACTTGTGCACTTACGGTTGGTGTTTGGACATGTTTCTTTATAAATAGAGGTAAGCCATGATTGGGAAAACTTCTCATCTAAACCCCCCAAACTTGACATATTTCCAAGCAACTTTCTAGCCAAGGGTTCGTAATTATACTGTATGTATCATCATTCAACTGAAGGCAAGGTGCCCAAAAATTAGGATGTTGCCGTGATACACAAACTTCACCACCCCCCAAAACAAAACGCCATTGAACATGCAGAATGATGTTTCGTAGTTGCAAGTGTTTTTGGTCCATGCGACCTAGTTTTTTGCACTACCTCATGACCTGGTCATGGTACTTCCCTATAATATGTTACCAACAATACTTCCATACGCTTCTGATGAAGCGTTTTTTGGTTGTTCCTTTTGGCGTTTTAAAAGGTTTTATGGCACCCTAAAGACACAAAAAAACGATCAAAAACCGATAAAACATGTTTTAATCAGAAAAGTTGGTCGTAAGTCCCGTAAGTAACTTATAAACCAACCTTTTAAATAGTTTCTATATAACTTCCATAGACGCCCTAATAGTGACAGTGACCAGCAAGGCACAATAACTGCTCAAACCCCAACCATGGAGTTGTCGAAGCAAAGCTTCTCCAGGAGCATGGAGACTTAGCCTTTGTCGAACGCCAACGCAGAGATTGGGCTTTGGATCACTTGGACCATTTTCCAGTATGGAGTTAATGATAAAATTCCTTTGGTTAGATGGATTCCAAATATATGTTTTATATATATACTTGTAGATGTACATGTGTATATATATATATATTGTGATTCTATGATTTGGAAGGTATGGCATATGGGAAATTCATATGTATTTGTCTTCCAAAACTTAAACAAATATATGAGTCAAAATGGATCATCTCCCCAGGTAGAGTTGAAAACAAACAACAACTTGAAACCACCACCTAGTATTGCAGATCATCAGCAGTATCCTTCATGGTCACCTGAAAATTCCTTTGAAACATCTTCCAGTTCACCTAAAGAAAAACATGGTGCACCCCAAAATTCCAAGGGGAAAGGTCCATATATGGCCCTCCTTTTCCAAGCAACATCTGCGTATTGGGATCTGTGCCGTTACCGAACAAGGCCTGGGGAATGCCGCGCAGGTTCAAGGGGATGGGATTCTACTGTCGGCACTGGAATCATATTGCATGGGATGCTTTCCCAATTTGTAAGCCATTTTGAGATAATAAGTTGCCAGCCATTTTTGAATAATCTGAATGGTATTGGTATAATTAGTTGTAAACCATTCTTTCAAGTATAGCTGGTGAAATATGTCATTTTTGTTGGGCATTTCGTACAATATGGGGATTATGAACCAACTGACCTCTGAGTTTCCGTTGCTCAACCAGTGGAGGGATAGCAAATGACAGCAAATGGCATCACACATATGAAGGAAGACAAGGTGGGCCCCTCTTAGTTATATTCCCATAAATGGCCTTAGTAAATGGGTAGCTAAGGTTTTAACCCCCTAACAGTGGAGTTATAACCATACTTAAAACTCTCGTAACTGGTTGGGGGCCCACCTGGTAGAGAGAACCGATAGAAATAGTAGCAATACATGTATGGATTCGATAAGAAACACCCCCAGCTTGACCGTTCGTTGCCACTGCTCCATGCATGTTTTTCAAGCGTGTGTCCGATTTGAGAAAGGCACGTGTTGGTTGCTAATGCAAAGCAGCATGTTCACAAAATCTGGTTCAGGACTAATTCGGGCCAAATCAATCAAAATCACTGGAACAAGCTTCATCTTACAAATCGAAAAAGCCTAAGTACTAAGCATCAATCAATTGATATCAATTGTTTGTTTTTTAAACGTGGCAATTGACTCACCATAACAATCAACAAACTCCAAATCTTTAGATCGCATCCTGGTTCTCCAGTCTACTTCCAATCCAAAAGGCCAACAAAAACTACCAATCAAAAGGATCCGTGTTTTTTTTTCCAGTTATCCCTCTGAAATTAACATGTCCCCCCCAAAAAAGGGAATGTTTCTAAAAGCAAATTTCATCTTCCAACCAATTGGTTTTCAGGGGATATGCTGGTTTTTCGCGCAGGTGTATTGATTCTGCTACCCATAGGATCCATGTACGGATTATTTTACCTACGTTTACCATAAAAAGCAATCAAATGTAGGTAAATATGCCATACATGCATCCCTAGGGTTAGGGACCAAGCTGTTGAACATTTCTGGGAGTCGTCAAGCAGTTGCGCCAAGGTGCACGAACTTCAGGTCGAAGTAAGAGATGAGCAGGATTCTCTGGAGGATTTTCTACCTTAGGTGGGTGACACCTTTTCGTTGACTTAGAATTGGTTGTACACATGTTCCTCAAAATGGCTGTATGACACACCTATACATATAATAGTTATTATGTATTATTTTTTGCTTACATCATCTAAATGTTCTTTAAAGAACTTTTCTTGATTGGAGAGTCTTTGCAGTTGGTCAAAACTTGACCACCAAGTAGCTGTACGCCAACTACAGTTTTTTTTGTGTTTTTGTCAAATGTGCTTTTTTGCTCATTTTTTGTCCCTTCTCTATGCTCCATCAGTGCTGTTGTTCACTGGAACATGCCAATGCCTTGATACAAAATGCCAATGCCTTCACGACTCAAGGTGAAGCTGAATGATTTCTCCACATGAGTTGTGGAAATCATCAGAAATGTCATGGTTCAATGACCTGCAGAACGTAAAAACCAACAGACACATCCTTCCAAAAGCCACTAATTAGTTGCTGGTTCCACATCATAGGTGAGATACCCATCAATGATCCGGATGGGCTAAAGTGAAACGGAAGGCTTGTTCCGAATATATGGGCATCTATCGACAATTTTGGAGATCCAGATTGATCCATAATTCCGAAAAAAACATTGAAAAACATGAAGTTGCTAGATTTTGGTTCAGACTATTCCACGACCCGAAAGTTGTACCATGATAACATTCTGTAATTCAACCAAGTTGAAATAAAATGAAATAGTTTGCAAGATATGGTTGGGTGCCTCCCAGTAACGGTGGCAAATAAATAAAGAATTATAGGAATCCCCTTAAAAACATATATACATAAATAATCATAAGCACCTGGTGGTCCACTGTTACTGGGAGGATGGCCACATGCCACATATGGGGTCACTTACACCAACCGATTCTCCCAAAGCACCCAATTCCCACCGCACCGGCACCGAGATACAGAAACTTCCACACGAATCTTGAGTAGTTCGCCACCCCAAGGACAGTCGCAGTGAAAAAATGTGCCACTCTTCGGTTGATCAATCAACACCTCCCAACCTAGCATCCATGGGGTTTCAGCGGCCGGGCAAACCCCATTCCCCCCAATGCCACGGTTTAGTTTTTTTCCCCAAGGAAATGGTGGGCCTTAGTTTTTGAGAGGTAATGATATATCATATCTGATATATATATATATATATAACCATCATTGTCCCTGAATGATCTAGTAAGGCCGGTGATTTCCTGTGGGGCAAACGTAGCATTGGGGGAGGGTTTTGCTCCTTAGGTTCCCATGATATGCAAATGGATTCTTGTGATTCTTGCAGCCAATTTACCCTAGTCCTCAGGTAGCTAGCTCTACGTGTAGCAATGGAATATGAAGCAAACATATCTAGTAAGTCTAAGAGAAGCTTTCCTATATTTCCTTTTACTATTGGGGGAAAATTATATAAATCCTTCCTATTTCACTGAAATTTAGGTTGGTAAATTTTGCCGGCGTCGCGGCGTCACGTTGCTTGAAGAATTCTCATCAAAATTCGTTGGCATCGCCGACATGACTCGCTCAAAGAAGACCCCTTGGAATTTGAAATCTGCCAGACACGAACACAAAGATGTTACTACAACATGCAAAAAAATACTGTGAAATAATGATACGTTCATCCCAAACACCATCAAGAATCAAATTGACAGGCCGAAACGATTCAATACATAGAGATCTCCAGCCCCATCCCCCGCATTTTGTACTTGGACATTGGAAACGGAGATCACTTCCACCATGATTCCAAGGCAACAGTTAGTTCCCGCCGGTGGACCCGCGCCTTCTTCCCAAACAAGATGTGGCACCAATTGAAACCAATCTTCCACACGCGACGGAGTGGCCATGTGGGGCTGCAAGTTTTTAAAAAAAAACAAATGAGAAACAACGAGAAATTTCTACGACAAGGGGGGCTCGAGCCGCTGAAAGATTCAGTGTTTGGTTTTTGCAAGGTCTTGAAATGGTTTGGTTCATGTGATGGATGGGAAGAGAATGAAATGGAATTAATAGCACTTACAATGGACTTTCATCCAAGAACACCATACTCAACTCCCCATGAAACTTATGATTTCTTATGACTTGATGGTAAACAACCGTATCACCTTGGGGAGTCCTTTTTCAAAAACGTCTTATTTTTGTTGCAAGGGTTTGATCTGGGGGAAAGCCTGACACTGAGCAAGCAAAAAGCTATGCAAAAAACTAGAAAAAACAACACATTTAACACACCAGGGCCACTAGTGGCCATGTATGACCTGCCTAGGAGGCATGAATTCAAATTGTCTCATTGATTTTGATGTATCGATACGTTTTTTGGATGTTTGACTTCAATCCTGAACGGTCAGGTATGGTGTCCCCTGAGGAACCCGAACAACTCTGCGCATTTCTGCTTGGCCTCTGCCACTGTCATAGTAGCATCCTTAGTTTTGTTGCTATCAGGCTATCATTGTGATCATGTGCCTAGTTTGCTTCATTTGTTCATGTCAGGCAGCTACTAAACTTAGGACTTTGGGAACCATTTCAGATCTATATCATGAGCATCGGTTTTAACCTTCTTATTTACAAGGCAAATTTGATCATTACCGTCAACGAGTCGAGGAATATACCCCAAAGAATAAGGTTGACATTAGCCAGAACCAATTGGATAACTTCGATGCAATGAGGATGAACAAAATGAGTCATCAAAACTACACACCTTTCTTCTGTATGAATGATGCCGTGATTGAGGGCAAAATCTATGATCAGCAAACAATCTATATTTTTGCAACAAAAAACATATCATAACTGAACGTACAAAATAAGTAAGTATATACAAGAGCACAATAACTTATAATGGATAAATTTTGCATAATATCCACCACCTTCCAGGGAACGATCACATATATCCCACCGAAAAGAAATGCCGTAAAATCATCGACTCAAATGTGCCGGCTGGTAGGGGATAAGGAATCATTCCCGGGAGAAAAAAGTAATTGAGCCACAGGAAAAAAAAAACGGGTTTGAGAGATATAATCCTCACATAACTGGGTAGTATATATCCCCTAAACAACCTGGGGCCACTTTTTTAATTGCGAAAATATACAACAAATTGCAACTTCTAGAAAATGGTGCTTAGAAACCTGGCAAAATCGATCCCTGATAGCCTTCCAACAAGGTACTAGCACCTTTCCACCAGCCGAAATGTAGCCTGGTGAGGTGATTGGAAAGCTGCCAGATCCGAGAAAAAAAACGCAGGGAGTGAAATCATAATACCCTCTGGTAAACTAACATACTGTTGATGGACAAAATCCTGCACCACCAAGGATGATGATTATCCCATTATTTATAGGGTTTTAACCATCCCAGGTGGTGCAGGATTTCGTCCATCAACAGTAGCAATGGTAAACTAACATAGCTGGCTGGAATATCACCATTTTCAATAGGAAATACATGGAAATACATCTTCAAATGGTCCATGTTCCATCGCTATGTTAGTTTACCGGAGTGTAGCCATGGGGAATTTCAGGGTAACCCCTCCCCCCTTAAATTCCACCCCCCCTCGTTGAAATCATGCACTTGTTGAGAAAGAACATGATCATCATTTCATCAATCAAGTACTTCTGGTTTCAACTCATGTGATATTATATGTCAACCATGTCATCTTCACCGAACAGGTGAGCATGAAAAATACTTTGCAACTGCCGCCTAGACATCTAGAAACATGTTACTTCCCAACCAAGGGATCTTGTGAGCTGAAGGCCCCAAATTCATCGAAGTAAATTCCCGTGTTTGTTGCCAATTCATATTTTGGTGGCATGGCTTTTAATAAAACAAAACAGCACTTCAGAAACATGAACATTATGATTTATGAATGAACAAGTACAACAAAAAAACCCACTTAGATGATTTAAGATGCTATTTTTCCTTGTATCCTTCTTTTCATGTTGTTATCATTCCGAAATATTTTCCTCACATAAACCCACTAAAACCTCCCCCCCAAGTTTCCCCATGTTCTCCATCGTTCATTTTTGCCGTTTGCCGGCACCTCTATGTGGAGTAAAGCTGGGACCGGAAAAAGACACCTTGGAGTCCATGGTGATGACCTCAGAAGATCCGAAAAGTTGATGGCCGAAACCCGAATTGGACATGAGTTTCATGGCCCATTGGATTCAAAGGGTTCTCTATCCAGGTGGTTGAACCAACCCATTTGAAAAATTAAGTATTAGTCAAATTGGATCATCTCCCCAGGTAGGGATGAACATAAAAAATCTTTGAAACCACCAGCTAGTTCTCTATTCCTTGACATCATAGTTACCACCAGCCGTCAAGATTTTCGGCAAGAAACAGAGGAGACACACTGCATCATGTCAGGCATCGTCGTGAATAAGGCAATCAAACTTGCCTCGAGAATTTCAACACCAACAACATGGGGATCATGGGCTTGGGTCTGGTATTGGGAATTGTTTTGCAGAAATGAAGGTTGTTTACTGGTTGTCATACCAACTGTACGTGGTTATAGTGGCTATAGTCACTGTTGAGTTGAGAAATGCTATGAGGCTTGCACCGCTCTGAATCACAAAAAGACAAATAGCAAGCCTTGTTGCACACATCACTGCTTTTGTCTTGAGAAAAACAACTAGTTGCTTAAACTGCGTCTTTCGACTCACCTAAAGTTGATCTTAAGGCTGCTAACCTCTAATCAATAAACCGAAACGTGGGACCTTGGATTGCTACAAAGAAATGGTGACCTTCCCAATTTTCAACCCGGGGGAGCCGGTGTTTTTGGGAGCTATGTTTTTGGTGATCCAATGAATGTTGCGCTTGTTGCTTGCCAAAAGGGATAGGCCATGGTGAAGAAGGCCACTTGGTGGTGTAGATTCCAAATTAAAAGCTTCATATTTAGAGTTGTTCGTTCGATGCCAAAACTATCCTCCCAAATGGTGATGGTTTTTTATGGTCATTTATCTCATGTTATCGAATCCCGAATCCGAAAAAAATCACCCAACAAAAACAAATCCAAGTACCATGTTTCAGCCAAAAATCAGTACGCTTGCGTCCACTAACATGCCTAGCTGCAAAATCACCAAACTAAACAAATCCAAGCTTACTAAAGGCTTATGGACCATAATCCATTAAAAATCCATAAACATTGGTATATAACTGGTGGTAATAACCCCTATAAATGCAGTTATATTCCCCACTTACAACTGGTGACACGGATGTCAGCTTGTGAATATGCTGCCAGACCAACTTTCCGAGGCCCGCCCTTTTCTGACAGGTGACTAGGCCAGCATAGATACCTTAGTCGCAGCGATGTCTACCTAAAGACCTAAACGTGGACTGTTGTAACCCTAGACATCCAGATACCTGGTGAGAAGGTGTAATTAACCCCAAAACATCTCCTGAAAAGGCTGAGGGTGAGGGTTCCAAACACCTACTCATCAGGTATTTGGAGGATTTTTGAAATTTCTAGGCTAAAATATTGGGTTGCTTCCCCCTCCCCAAGATGCCAGTCACCACCAGGATGTAATGTTGTCATATTTTTAGGATCGGGGGGATCTGCCACTAATGACTGGGAAATGGGGACAACCCTCAAATAAAATACAAAATGACAACGCAGAAAATTTTGATCCAAACGAAAAGTACTGGTGAACAAGGCCACATCTTGGATAACAACTTCGAAAATGAAGAGGCATGGAACTTCTTTAAAAGTCCAGATTTCCTTCTCTGGAGACACCGTTTTGGAAACCGCTGGAGAGAGCATGGTGCAAAAAACTGACCAGAAACTTCCATGTCCTCCCGGTAGATTGCAACCCAACGTGTCTATCTTCCAAACCAAATGGCACCAGGGTGCCCTTGTATAACGAACCTAGGCTTAACATGCATTACTAGTTGGTGGTTTAAACCCATCCCAAAAATATTGGTTATTAGTCAAATGGGATCATTTCTCCAAGGATCGGGGTGAAAATGAAAAATCATTGAAACCACCATCTAGATTAAATCGGTATGCTCTTGGTCATGGTCTGCAAGTACTGGGCCCCACACCCGTGGCTTGCCAGAGCATGGGATTCCATCATAATTCGTGACGTCCCAATTCCAAATCCAGGTGTTTTGCTCACATTCCAAGATACCAAGCAAAGCAAAGTACTTGTGATTGAAAACGCCAACACCTGAGTTTCAAAGTTGCCCGAAAAAGCTCGGGCAAGGCTTCTGGATGTCCGGGTGCTCCAAGGGAATGAATTTGGCTGTATGGTTTGATTCATGACAATGGCAAGTCAGTCCCAAGGGATTCCACATGTCATCATGACAAAGACCCTGTTGATACACATGCCCCTTGCGAACCAAAGCATACGAGCCTACATATCTCCTAAAGCTTTCTGACATCCCCCCAAAATCATCCAAGTCTATGTGAAACAGAACTCCACCATATACTTAACAACCCCTTGATAGACTGTGCGTCCCGATGTCAGAAGTAGAGTCAATCTCAACCAAAAATCATGCAACTATTTTCCAGTTAGACTGTGAAAACAGAGACCCGCATCATTGGGGCAAAAAGCCATGATGCGGTTCTTTTCAAAGAAAGATATATGTGGTCACTACGGGCAGCGCATTTCTGCAGAAAATTTCCCACCCAAGGAACAGTTGTTCATCCAGGGACAGTGATGATCCATCCGCCTGAGTGACAAGTCTGAGCGGAAAAAAAACACGCGGCGACAACCAAAATCGACGGCAAATGTCGCATCGTTGGCATACATTTTCAAGCAAAGGTTGGTTGGTTTTTTTTGTTGGGTGGTTTTAATGCTTTGATATTTAGATTCAAATGTTGTGAAACCAACATTTAAAATCAACATTGCCAACATTAACCACAAAACCACTTAGTGTCATGTTAGATTCCCATCTGTGAAAATCCATTTCAATAGGTATTCTTTGTAAGAACAGGTTCAGCCACCAATTAACCCTGGCACTGAGGATGAGAACTCTCCATCCGGCTCGATTCGAGAGGAGGGCTTGGATTCTTAAGGGGGGAATGGTATATAGTTGCCAGTTCGGAGTCCAAATTCTACCCAACCCACAGGATCCATGCATGGCATATTTACCTATACATTTACCATAAGTTTAAGCCAAATGTAGGTAAATAATACCATACATGGATCCTACCTAAGGTTGTTTCTTTACACAATGTTCTCTGGGTAAACTGTACTAATTCGCTGGCGGATACTGGCGGAAACCTTATTCAAAAGTGGGGTCGGCGGAGGGTCGTTGTAGTTTCTCGTAGTTTCTCCCAATGTTACAAGGTCTAAGATGCTACTAGTTGATGACCTGAGCCCTTCACTTTTCAAAGAATCTTTGAAACTTACCACGGCACCTTCGTGACACGGACACGTTGAAGACACTTAGTGGATCTATTGGTACAGTTACGTTTAGTGCGTGCACCGTTGGCAAAATAAGAGTCGGCTTGTTTCCTCCCCCAACCTCCCCGAAGGCTTCAACGAAAACGCCGGCCGCCAAAAACCCACCCAACAACAACGGTGACCGGTGCTCGCGCCAAGCGACAAAACACATTTTTTGCAAAAGTGACAATGATGTGCACCTGGCAATGTCAGGATCTGATGTTTTTTTTGGGACAATGGATGGTTATTTTTTTGGAATGTGGTCATCTAAAACATCATGGTCAAATTATGACATGTAAACAACATAGAAAGAACGCTCCCATGTCAAACATCATTCCTTTATAAACAAACAACATATTTCCATACATTTTAAACATCAATAACTCAAGTTGGATTCATAAAGTTCCAACCTATATTTGGACTGGTTAGTGCTCAAATGATCGAAAACATTGCTCATATGCTTGCCATTTCGTATGGAAAGTATGGACTTTCCCACCAGCTAATTTGCTCATCACTAAACTTTTACCCATTTAGGCATCCCCAGCGCGGAGATGAATGAAAGTCGCCTGAAAAGGAACTATTTCAAGAAGAAACTTGTTTTCCAACCAACACGTGACTGGTTGGTGGTTTCAACCCATTTGAAAAATATTAGTCAAATTGGATCATTTCTCCAAGTAGGGGTGAAAATAAAAAATATTTGAAACCACCACCTAGGTGAGCATTGTATGTTAATGTTCGGATGAGGTTTCATGTGAAGCATTGGCTAGTTCAGTATGATCCATCCAATCATCATAGCAATCAGCTTTTCAGGGGATACACTAGTTTCAAAAAAAAGTGATAGCAAAACAAATATGGGAAACCACCACCTAGGTTATTTGAGATCTAACCCCCTACCCAGAAACAGCAAGTTTTCGGGAAAATGGATTGAATTTCCGGCCACCATCATCTTAAGCGTTGAGTTTTCAGGCACGTTCCGGCCGGATGATGTCACACTTCTTGCACCAAGTTGCCTGCCGCTGTGTTTAGGGGACCCCGACATGACTTGAAACAAAGGGCAGTGAAAAACTCTGAGATCACCGAGGTGTTTCACTGGTTCTATAGTATGTGTAGGGAAATTACCCCATCCGAAAGTTAAGATGTGACCTGAAAATATGCAAACTTTCCACAAAGAAATGAATCATCTTCCAACCATCAATTTTAAGAGATAGAGTCGCTGTTAGTTGTGAGTTCGGACACCAAAAGGGAGCACCAAAATATACTAAAATCATTACCTTGTTGATGACTCCTTGACACTATTGGACTGGCATGGTGAGAATTGGGATATTTTGATATAACCATATATTATATACACATGTATCTACACACATATACCGTACTAACATAAACAAACATATATGAAACATGCATATCACGTTTATATCATAAATTCAAAAAACATCCCATGTGTTTTTCCAACATGAAGATGACTCAGCTCCAACAAATCCTGGTGATACCCCAGTGAACCCCAACTTTTCACTCCCGAATCTCAGCCTTTCCAGGCTGCCACTCTTGTCGTGGATTGGCCACTGGAAGATATCCTGGATGTTTGGGAGGCTGCTGTTGAATAGTGAAATTTCCGAACACATTTTACAAGCTTGGGCCCCGAGCCGATCGTTACAAAATGGGGATTTACAAGCCTGATAAATGGCCGAAAATAAAAGGGATATTTGAAGTGATTTTACCCTACTTATAGGGATTCTCACTCCATTTACAAGTGGTTGGGACCCACCTACTGTACGGATACGGCCAAAAAACAAGTTGCCGGGTGACCCTCCCTGAATCGAACAGCAAAAGCTGTTAGCAAATTGTTCGCTCTTCCAGCCCCAGGAAAGCTACGGAAATCAATCATCTCCCAACCGTTGATAAACATCATGGGCGAGCTGTCAGTTTGAGGGAGGGTAGTTTTTCTACGATGTTAAAAAAAGGAGCATGAGGGAATAAACATCGAAAACATGAATAGTTTGGGAATGTGAATCATCTCAACGTGTATAAGATATGCGAGTTTTGACATAAACTACATGTATGTCTTAAGAACTTTATGACAACCGTGATTGACAAATGTTTTTATGTTTAGAACTACTGTAGTAGCCGGCCCTGCCCCCGAAAATATCTAAAACCATCACTTTGTTCAATCTATATATTCCATACCAACTATTATTATAATCAATTTCGAACACATATCCAACAGTTCGATATTCCCACCTTTTCATTTTGAGTATAATTTTGGGTGCGAGACGCCACCCCCGAGGTAACGGGGGCTCATCGTTTCATGCGGGCAAAGGTTCTATCCATTTTCTTCACAAAGCTCGTCCATCTGTCCTTAGCTTTTGGCATGCATAGACGCCAACCTTTGTTGATCCACTATACACAGCACATGTGCCGAGGGGTCGGTCCACTCCCTATATCGGGGATAAACTCATCCCACCTTCAAGGGTGGAAATACTTATTCAATGGATATATAAACGGCTACGGAATTGGGTTGATGACCATCCCCTAGTTGATGGAAATCATGAGAGTTCAGACCCTAGCGCACATGATGAAACATAGACTTATATACAATTTTAAAATCTTGGATCGTTAAGCCCTTACTTCTGATGGGGGCAGCTTGAAGGGGTTGTAGTTATGAACAACACAAGTTACTGTTGCATATAAACAGCCATCATGTCTCTGCAAGACTCCTATTGACCTACCCAAAAATGAGTTGGTTGCATGAAGTCGAACGTAACAACAGTAATATTTAACAATGCATCACTCTAAAGCGCCACCGAGTTCAGATTCCACCGTCTTTACAGGTCAAAAAAGCCTTCCAACACTGAATTTGCAAAGAAGGAACAACAGCATCATACTTTTTGGTCCAGAGGAAAGTGGATACAAGTTCCAATCTTGTTATTTATCCATTTTCTGTACAAAGTGACCCTTTGAAAAATTTAAAGAGCCTGACATCACCCATTTTCTTACAACAAAAATTCCAGGAGATTCATTTCTCAACCACCCCGTTTTTGTGGGCGGCGACCGCCAAGCAAGCGTCTGGAATACCTCCAGGATCAGTAAAACATCCAGCAAGGTAGCTGAGCAAACCCAAGATGTAGCAAGTGTTAAACCTTGGTGGTTTTGTTTTTTCGATGTTCATTTTGGATCGGGCAGGGATGTTTTCACGCCGATCCCAACGTGGGACCCCTACCCCTACACATGGGAAATCCCTAAAAAAAAAACTATATTATAGTGGGTATCTATGGGTTATGATCCCTTGGTGGACGATTTCGTCAGCCATTCAAGACATTGGTAACTGGCAATTCTGCGAACACGACCTTTTTGGGCATGGTTGAGTGGACCTCCTAGGGGATGAAAATGTCACGGGTTGAATCACCTCTCCCACTGGTTTTAAAAGGCCAAAAGCTTGCTCAAGGCATGGCACCTAGGTTGAAACATGTTGAAAACCAAGGCTCCTTGCCTTCAAACCTACCATCCTTGGTAGTTTTAGTATCTACTGGAGTTTGGGGAAGGTTGGTCAAAACCAAAAACGGACAACTACACCCTATACAGCATCAAACATGGTGAAACATTTGCCTTTTGCCATATCTGGATGATGTACAGTTTCAACAATATGGCAAGTTCTATTGCTAGCCATGCAAGGTAAAATCCAAAACAATTAAGGTCTCTTTTTGTCTTTCCACCAAGAGGCGCAATGGCAAAGGGCACGACTAAATGATCCTTTTCCGCAGCAACAAGTATCCTGCAAATTTTTCGTTGGTGAAATTGGCCCAACGTACCCCC
Organism: Breviolum minutum Mf 1.05b.01; assembly: GCA_000507305.1. Classification (NCBI taxonomy): domain Eukaryota; class Dinophyceae; order Suessiales; family Symbiodiniaceae; genus Breviolum; species Breviolum minutum. The sequence goes on along the minus strand of DF241265.1, from coordinate 36,741 downwards.
CCCCCCACCGCAAACCGGGCCTTATGGGTTTATTAACCATTGCTTTTCTTTAGGCCTTATTAAAACCCTTTTTTCTGAGGGGGGTACGTTAGCAAAAAAAAGAGTTGACCAGCCATGACAATGATTGGCTGCCCAACCACTTCTAAGTTGATCTATTGGAATTATATCTTCTCTCCAGCGCCCACAATCCATGGCCCCGTTTTAAATGAGCAGCGTGTCACGGTGATACGTTTTCTTCGAGACAGAAAAAACAAACAAAAGAACTGCAGGTACATTATGTGTAATTATATATATGATATGTATTTACAATATAAAAATATTTATGTATATATACATATATTGTCTTGACTCTTTATTCAAAATGAAATTGCTAAGAAGGGCCTCAACCAAAAAAATCCTCAGAATGTCATTCGTTCAAATCTGGGTGGATTGGCAGGTTTTGACTCAGAAGCACAGCACCCGCCTGCTTAAGAAGATGGCATTGTAGCCGTATCCACCCTTGGTGAACAGAAAAGTGCGGTAAAAAATGCAAGGTTGTTCCTTTGAAAAAGAAAAGGCGGTCAAGTAAACATGGAATCAAAAATGCGTTGCATTTCAACAATTCAACAATATACAAAGATCTGACTGATGGCTCGACATGCAACTGCAATTGAACGGACACTGCACCTAATTGTCTGCACGCATCAAGGTATGTACCGTAGAAGGTGAACCAATCATGTTTATGTCACGTATGGCTTCTTCAAAACTATATGTGTAGCTGCAGCAAGTCATATGCATTTCCAAATCCACATCTTGTACGGCTGCTAAGCATGTATATACTCTCTCCCTGAAACTAACAGCTCGCACCCAAAAATTGATGGTTGATGATGGTTGGAAGAGTACTTTCCTTTTGGGATTTTGCCATTTTTTTGTCAGGGGCGAACTGTTAGTTTGAGGGAGGTTGTAGATTCTATACACCCTCCAAAAGGAAAACATTGGGAATCTTCTAACAACACATGATATTCTGAGTCATCGAACCCTGGAAAACACAAAGTCCTATATACTGTTGATGGAACCGAAGAAATCCTGCACCACCTGGGATGTATAAAACATTGTAAATACTGGGATAAACTACCAACCTCAACTGGTGTATGCCGGATTTCTGAACCACCAACACTAGGTAAGATTCCAAATCGTCCCCTTGTTTTTGGTTGGATCCTTGTGGAGTTGAGGATTCACTCTCACATCATCATCCGGAACCAACTTCCTGACATTTCCGTCGCTGAGGCACATAGAGAAACAAGAGCATTGCTAAGGACTTGGTGAACATCGACACCAAAAATGGCACCTTGTGCTCCACACACCCGGCCCAACTGGAAAAAAACATCTGACCCGAAGGAAATTCTCATCAAAAGATATATAGGCAAAAAATGTGGTGAAAATGCAGCGGAGAGCCTTCAAATCTCCATTTTTCTAGATAAGTGCCGGAAGTTTAAGAGAACAGTTTTTTTTCCAACCCAACAAGTGTCCACCAAAAAAAACACACCTCCTGAATCTAGTGATTACTGCACATCTTGCCACCAAATCTTCAACTTCTTTTCTGCCCAGTAAGAAATGGTGTCTCCACGTGCGATGTTAGTTTCAGGGAGGGTTTTAACCCGTGGAGGGCCACGAGTTGAAGCATTGCCGTTGTTAAATCCCAGGAACCTTGGTTGTTAAATTCCAGGCTTTATACATGAAAAAGGGGTCCAAACACCCAAACATCTTCAATCGTTTTCCTTAAAAAAGCCACTTAAGGGTCATGTTGATTTATCCTTTATTCCACTTTTGTGATGGTGAAACGCGTTCTAAACTAATGGTGGTTCAGGTGTATATATAACTATATTTACATGTAATATGATATACAAAAAATATGGATATACACCCCATGGAACTTTTTGGTTTAAACAACAAAAAGCCGCCATTAAAAGCGCTAGCCTAGCTGCTCCCCATCAGTCTTCACACCGAGTTGCATCAATCCATGATTCCTCTTGGGCTTCAGGTGCCCCCTGTACCTCCAAGGCTTGTCGGGCCTAGCGGCGTGCACCGGATCCATTTATATATGGGGTGATATGGGTCCTCAAAGGTATCAAAGCACCCAGGTTCTAAGATATAACGGCATAACCCCTATAAATGGCCGAAAACAAAATGGCTACTGTTTTGTTTTCACCCTACTTATAGGGGCCATATAACTCCATTTATATCGATCGTTTGGGTCCACCTTGTAGAAAAACTTGATTCAAAAACTTTCCGAAAAAGGAGAGAGACTGAAGATGTTCAGTCCTTCCATCTGGACAAATCAATGAAACACAGGAGTTTAAAACATCTCAAACAAACATGTGTAGAACTACATCTGGGGTATCTAGTCTATGTCCAATCCAAAAGTACGCATTCAATTCAACAATGGATGTACAGTGGACATCCGCGGGCCATGTATGCTTAAGTATACACTCCCTGAAACTAAAATAGCTCACAAAGATTGATGGTTACAAAATTACATTCCCCTTGGCATCGAATCTTAATTTCTGCTGGGTAAGTTTCTTTGAGAGTAGCAAGTATTTCCCTTTCAAAGCTGACTGGAGATTCAATAGTTTGCTCTTTTGAAGGCAATATCTTTTCCAGTTGTCACCACAAAAAATTGATCCAATACACCTTACTCTCCGGGTAACTAACAATATTCCATCCCAAGGTCTTTTTGAAGCTGGAAAAAACCCGCCCTTTTCGGTAGGATATGCTTCCATCTCCCTGAAAGGTCCATGCTTCCATCGACCGTATCTCCTTCCGCTCGAGGCCTGGACCGGACTACTGGGCCCATCCATCAACATCACCTTTGCTCAGGTGGCACCACCGGCCGGTGTTTCCAACCCAGAAAAATGAGAGCTTTTCTAGTTGGTGGCTTCAAACCAGTTGAAAAATATGCGCAAGTCAAATTGGGTTCATCTTCCCCAGTTATGGGTGAAAATATGTTTTTTTGAAGCCAGCACCTACTTTTTCTAGCACCCCTGAAAACTAACATGCACGGAACCTGAAAAGATCCCCAAAAAGAAAAGGAGAAAGATTATCTACAAACTACCAATTTTTTGGGGGTTCCAAATATTAGTTTTCAGGGGAATACATCGTTGATTGGATTAGAAAAACCCCTAAGAATCCAGACCCTTCCCTAGAGCAGGATTGATGGTCTCAATCCCATCCCCAGAAAGGGAATTATAGGGGAAATCCCTTTCTTAGGACAGATCTGGATCCTTAGGGTATGACGATGGTGATGTTGGTGGATTATCCCTGAAAAATTAACTGTTGGAAGACCAACAAAATGAAGGTTTGGAGTCGATGATTTTGCATTGTAAATGATGTTCAGGTTCCATTGTTAATTTGTGCGGGGCGTATACACTACCTGCAAATGTCTGCAAGAAAACAATCTTAAAAGATCACCTTCCATACAAATGATACTGATGAAGTGTGTTTGTGTGTTGAACTTGCTGTTCGGTTCTTTTTGTCCCCTCTTGTTTGTACCTGTTTCCACTTGTTGAAGCTTGAAAGTTACAGTAGTGCGCAAACCAATCTCCAAAGTTGGCAAAACAACATATCATTCATATCACGAATCTTTCTGCCCAAGAAATTGAAAAATAACATATACCTTGGAAGATTAACATGGAAGCTGAAAATCAATGGTTGGAAGGTGCATTTCCTATTGAAATAGTCCTTTTTTAGGGGACATGTTAGTTTCGGGGGTGCATATATTGGGCCAATTCAAATGACATCACCCCCGCAATATTCATACATTTCTTGAAGCATCTGCAAAAATTGCAACCCACCCTTCAACAATTTCACCAGTTGAACACCACCCCAAAAAAAAAACTCACATCACAAAGGAAACAAAATCATTAAGAAGATGTATCTCAATCTCCCAATATAACAAAAATGGTGATGTTCTATTGTCATCTTAGTTTTCTGGAGGGCATCTCTTCCAAAATTCCGTTTTTCGACACTTCTCCCACATTGGGGTCCCAACCTTCGAAAACGAGGGCTCCGACATGGTGGGTCGGTCCCGGAAGCCCGGAACCCCCGGGCCGTCGACGTCCCGTCGCCGCTGCGGCGGATGAGCCAAGGACAGGTTGACATCAATATAGCCATCCCAAAAAAAATCCAAGAACCACTCCTTGAAAACTGATGAACATGGCCATGTGCTCATGACAATGATCCCTTGACCAATATATATCTGGTACTTCTGTGACTTGTTTCTTCTTCACATTTACCGAATTTACCCCTCCCCCTCTTGGGCTACCTGGCTTTTGCAAGGATTTACCTAGTAGGCTACCTTTACAGGACTCCCCCAACAAAAAATCGTAGACCAAAAACACACATCAAGATCTGGGTGGTGGTTGAACCACCCATTTGAAAAATAAATATATATATATATATTTATAGTCAAAATTGGATCATTTTCCCACGGATCGCGGTGAACATCAAAAATGATTGCGGCCCAACCTCCCAACGGCCAACCAACCAACCAGCAGAGAGTCGTATTTGCATCCACGACCTCGCCTGGCACAAAATCGCCTGAGGAACTCAACCATCTCCATGCTGCTGCAGCAATATCGCCTCATTGGCGAAAATCTGTTGAGCGAAGGATCTTGAAATAACTATCTAGGTATATATCTATACCTACTGCCTCCAATACCTATTTTTTTTTCGGGTTGAACATGAATAACCTGTTTTTTTGATGGTTTTTGCCGAAAACCTGGTAATTTTTTAGCAAAACCAGGTTGTCAAGTGCCTTGAATAGAAAAACCGGGCAGGTATTGGATGCTGTAGGTATATATAAAGGTATTTGGACCTTACCCAAGGAACCTTCTAAGTGAAGCATTTTTGAAGATTTACCAAACTGTGGTGACAGGGTTCTAATCCAACTTGCTAGGAATGTTTCGACGGGTAAATATCAATTTAAGGCATCCTCTGGTAAACTTTTTGAGCTTTACATTTACTACCACTATCAAAAGTGAAGATTCCATCTGGATATTGTAAATACTTGAAACTTACCCCCCGAAAATGAACGAAAGTCGAAAGTCCACTGAAAAGGAACCATCTTTTAAAATAATTTTCATCTTCCAACCATCAAATGTCCAGGAGATATGTTCGTTTTCAGGGCGGTAAATCCTAAGTTAAAGTCATCTTCCACCAGGACTCGATGACGCCTAAAAAGCCACCTGAAAATGTGCTCTAATGGGTGATCCCTCATTTTGCCACATGTTCGTTCGTGGAGTTGTTAGCCAGGATGAAGATGCACAACCAATGGGAAGGAATTGGTTAGCCTCTACTTTCAGCCTGAAATGATTTTTTGGAGTTTGGGGGCAGCATGGTGGTAGCTAGGTTGATGACTGATAACTTCCCAGTCATCAAGCCGATATATCAGTGAAGATTCACCTCATGTAAAACAGCAGTAAGCAGCCATAGAACAGGCTGATCTGACCTGTTAAGAAACAAATGCCTTGTCAAATGAAAGTCCTTCCTGACATCGTTTTCACGGAAATGAAATCTTTAGCAAAGGATTGACCCACACATGGTTCTAGCGGAATCAGGGCCTTTATCAAGCTGCCATTTATTTCCAGGGTTTCGGAAGCTAATGGGATTTTTTCTTAGACTTGTCATCAAAAGAGAAAATACAGGCACACAAATATGTAAATGTCTGATACTTAAATCAATGTAACGAACAAACAAACACTTCACAATATCTTTGATTCTTCTTCTTCAACACAAAAACTATGCATCTCTAAATTTGTTGGTCCACTTACCATTCCTCCAACACTCCAACCAACCCTCCAACCTTTCCCTTCACACGCAGGACTCCATCAACCAAAACATCACGAACCAAGATGCTGATTCGTATCCGAAGCCAGGTTCCAGCATTAAGGCCTCAATGTGCTTGGTGAAGGCCGATCCAAACCCCTGAAGGGAAGCATAGCCCCTTGAAACCCCCATGGTTGGAAGATGATATACTTTCCTTTTGGGGCCTGGGAACTTTTCAAGGGCAAACTGTGAAACTTTTTCAGGGGGAATTCCTATAATTCAGACTTGCTCCCATAATCATGGTTCAGTGAAACATGGGTGTATCACCAAAAGTTGTTTCCTTTCAAAGATCCCACCCTTTTCCACTGAAGCATGATTATGGGAGACAGAGTAGGTGAAATTTGTGCAATTTTTTTGTGGAAGATTTTGTTTGAGATTAATATGTGCCTTCCAGGAAACCCTAACATATCCCACGTGTGGAAAGGGAACATCTTCAAACATGCATTGGTAACAGGATATGTTCGTTCCGATTTTCCAAGCGGAAAAACAAAGACTTTGAAGGCTCACATTTCTTGATGATATTTTGGTAAAAGTTGGCGCTAAAACTGATTGTTGTCAGGATCTTGGCACTGGGAATGTGCACAGCATTTTGGCTCTCCAATCGGCAATCGGCTGGGGATTGAACGCTGAATCAAATAGAGAAGTACTTCAACAACTGTTGGTGATATTCCAGCAAGGCTCATGGAAATCCCCTCCAAATACCAAGAAAAAAACAGAAGAACAGCAGTGACTTTGAAAAGATTTTCCTTCATCGTATTTTCTGTGTCAGTCGACATCTTTGAAGCTATTTAACCGCAGATCCGCCCTTCCCTTCCCCCGCCTAAGAAGAAGTCGGTGACGCGCGCCAATACAACGACCTCGGTGAAAGTAGAGGTCACTGTTACCGGTTGCCTTTGATCTTCTGCGAGGTGGGCATCTACCAATTAATATATGGAGCTATGAACCCTACAAATGGGTAAGTGAGGTTATAAACTCCCTATACTTACAGGTTAGAGGTTATAACTACACCTTGTACTATTAGGTGATTTTCAAAAGATTCTGGATGCCAGTATTTGAGATCCAAAAAAATGATAAAAATGTATTTTGGTGAAAATGCAATACATCATCCCTGATTGCCTAATGCCTTAATTTTGGTTTCTCCAAATTGTCTTGGCTTCAAAATGTTCGTGGGTTCTATCTCCAAGATCTAGACAAAAGATGCGAGTGGGAGGAAGGCAACAAAAATCAATCCATAATTTTCACAAACATCGACCTAGCCTGACTGGTAATGTTTTCACCTGTTGACCTACCCTGAACATAGTGTAAAAAATGTTCCCCTGTTTACCTACCCTGAAAAAAATTGGAGAAAAAAACACCTGTGAAACCAATTGACCTATCATAACCTGTTGCTTCATGGACCATACTGGTACATGTACCCACACCGGTTCGTTCCGTAAGTTCTTGGCATCCAAAGTGCTTCCCATAGGAAGCCAGCCTCAGTGGCGACGGAGTTTTTCCTGGGCATTTCCTGGGCCCCGGATCCAGTTATAAATGGAGAGACATGGGGCCCCTAGAAATAGCCGAAAATAAATGGCCAACTGGTGTTATAAACCTACTTATTAAGACTATCTCGAGCGTATTGGCAAATCACTCCAAATTACCTGTACATTACGATATGTTTGCAGTATGTTCAGTCTTTGATCCCATTAAATAAGTTGGGCAATGAAATCACCCATACAACCGTTTCACTTTCCATCGTTTCTGGGGGTTGCCATCACAATCTGTCTCTTAGACTGCTTGAAGAAGTTATTGCACGTCTGGGATCGTCTGGGTAGGCTTCTCCAAAATCGACGTCAAGTACATGTGGTACGCCCCGGGTTGTTGCTGCACAGCAAGTTTTAGCGGCTGCGACGGATGGCTTTCGAAGACCTGCAGAGGTCAAAAGGGCAGAATGTTAGTCGCCAAATCAGGAATCGTGATACGAATGCATTTTTAATCAACGAACTGTAGCAGGTAAGGGCGCTGCTTGCAATATCAGTCAACGAATCAGGGATCGTGATTCTTTTCAAAGAGCTGCAGTTGTGAAAGGCAAAGCTCCCAATGTCAGTCACGGAATCAGGAATGGTGATGCTTTCCAAAGAGCTGCAGCCGGCAAAAGCTTTGCTCCCAATCTCAGTCACCGAAGAAGGAATTGTGATGCCTTTCAAAGAGCTGCAGCCGGCAAAGGCTTTGTATCCAATCTCAGTCATTGAATCAGGAATGGTGATGCTTTCCAAAGAGCTGCAGCCGCTAAAGGCATCCCACCCAATCTCAGTCACAGAATCAGGAATGGTGATCCTTTCCAAAGAGCTGCAGCCGGCAAAAACTTGGCTCTCAATCTCAGTCACCGAAGAAGGAATTGTGATGCCTTTCAAAGAGCTGCAGCCGGCAAAGGCTTTGTATCCAATCTCCGCCACTGAATCTGGAATGGTGATGCTTTTCAACGAGCTGCAGCCGGTAAAGGCATTCCTCCCAATCTCAGTCACTGAATCAGGAATGGTGATGCTTTCCAAAGAGCTGCAGCCGCTAAAGGCATCCCACCCAATTTCAGTCACTGAATTAGGAATGGTGATGCTTTCCAAAGAGCTGCAGCCGGTAAAGGCATTCCTCCCGATCTGAGTCACCGAATCGGGAATGGTCACCTTCACCAATTCTGTGCAGTCGCTGAAGGCCTCACTGGAAACTTTCGTTGCGGTCTGAGGGATATTCACCTGGCAAAAGCCTTGGTTATGGACAGCGCTTTTCGTTACAGCCTCGATTTCGTTTCGTCTGTATATGACTGTCACATCAGACTCAGCCTGCAACGCTGCTTGCCTGAGTGTCTGAGCGTCGTTTAGTAAGCAACTGCCGTGCAAGACCTCTACTTTAAGAATTTTCTGTTCGACAGGATCGCCAGGAAACTTAACTTCAAGGAGCATCCGCTTCAGCTGCTCCACGGTTTGGATATTTCGAACATCAAGTGTGAAGACATCGCCTTGTAAAGTCTTCACTTGCAATTCACACAGGGACATGGCTGCATGGGATCAAACCATTTCAAAGATCCAGGGAAAACTTCAGGAATCCTGACATCTCCCCAAAAAAGCGAAGGCAACTGCAAATGCATGATGTCTGACTTCATGCTGATGACACAGAATTGAAATGCATGCGGCATATGCAAGCACTATCTACGTCTACAAATTATCATCTTAGAGCTGGAAGACTGGCTTTCTTCCAATCAGGAAGTGGGCACCTCTCCATTTCTCATTTGTGAGTTCACTCTCCTCTTGAACACAGCTGGCTCCTCCCAAGTTCAGTCAGTTCTTCGTCACTGAGATCGAAACAACTTGGTGCACTCAGCTTTTCTAGTTGGTGGGTGATCGCCCCCAAAATGAAGAACACAACCCCCAAAAATTAGCATGGAAACTCACTCACAAACATTGGTGGTTCGGGCCGATGTGTTGCCTTTTCAGCTTGAGGCATTTTCGGGTTCCCTTTTTTAGTTTTGAGAGGAAATGATGACATAAAAAGATTCCATGTATCTGTTTCATAAGCTGCTTCACTTTGTGGAGGGCTTTCAATCTGAAACAGTTGTTTCGTTTCATGGAGTAGGGGTTTCCAGTCCAAAAACTGTTCAAACAAAAACTAATGCATAGTCAGAGGAAAAAAAGGTCACACCCATGATTGGGCACTACTCATTTCTACCACTTCAAAACAAACAGTACAACAGGTAATCTTCTATCATCTTCATCAAATTTCAGTATCTATGTACCGTTTCCTACTCTCAACTGCTCATGTACCCCGTTTCGGTTTTTCCCCACCTCGTAAGGAAATTTCATCCAAAAAGGTCACCTGACCTGGCGTCATTCATGAGCCAACTAAACAGAGCCCCCGAAAAAAACAGGCTGAAACTTTCCCAAAAGGAAGCCGCATCATCTTCCAACCATCAATTTTCAGGTGCGAGTTTTCCATGGTTAGTTTCAGGGAGGGTGTTTCAGTGATTTCCAATCCGTGAAGCGATTTTTCTTGGCAACAAAAAAATAACTCACTGGCAATGTGAAATGTGTCAAACTATGTCAAATCAGTGGGTTTTGATATGATCAATTACCTTCACCAAAAATGGATGAAAGTGGATCAACCAATTGCTGATGTGGATCAGTCATTTCGTATGGAAAGTAGGGTCATTTCACAAGCTAGTTGTTTGCTCGTCACTAAGCTCTACCCAGTAAAACAGTTAAACATAGTGACGCCCCCACCGAAAACGAATAAATGTGACTTGAACAAGGACCATTTGAAAAAGCAAGTATCATCTTCCAAGCAGCACTTGTTCAGCTTCTTATATTCAATTATATGCCAGTTTTCAGAGGAGGTTTCATGTGAATCATTGGCTAATGTGGCTGATAGCTTCGTGAAACTTTATTGACCTTCTATATGGTGTCAATAAACCCCAAAGAATTAGCAACAAATATGAGGTTTTAACCCATGTTGCAACACAAACACTAAGTTGAAGTTGTTATTAAAATCAATAACCGCATCTTTTAAGTGTAAATCTCCAACTCCTCCATCTTTTCAAACGTTCATTTTCCGTGCGGAAGTAATGCCTTCAGCTCATATTAAAGGGGTTGTAGGTCAATACTGAACACGGGGCCATCGAGTACCTGGGCGGATGAATACCTGCAAATGACAGGTATTCAACCGTCAACAACTTACTAGTTGGTGGTTTCAACCCATCGGAAAAATATTAGTCAAATTGGGAATCTTCCCCAAATAGGGATGAATATATGTAAAACACATTTGAAACCATCACCTAGGTCAACATGTACCCATGTGCTGGTGTAATTGTTTGATGGCATTTGTACAGTAGTCAAACTAGATAACTATATAGCACTCCGCAACCTTTTCTCTCCTAAATGGATGTCTTCTCGCCTCATGTTGAGGTAAGTGCCAACACAGCACCATAGAAAAACCACCAATGGAGCCACGGGTGGGCCGAGGTGGGCCAGCTTGAGATTAAGGAGATATGGATATTGTCATGCTATTTCCAGCACTCCGCAACCTTTTCTCTCCTAAATGGATGTCTTCTCGCCTCATGTTGAGGTAAGTGCCAACACAGCACCATAGAAAAACCACCATCTTTCCCAAACTTTCCATCACTCTCATGCTGGTGTGCTCCATAGGTGGGGCCATGCACCAGGTGGAATCTGGTGCTTCAAAAACCATCGACTCTGCACCAAAATCCGTGGAAAGTGCAAAGCCAGTTCATGAATTCTATGTTTTGCATCATCTGTCAGACGGTGGTCAAAAGTAGCCGTTGCAACTTCCTGCAGATAGATTTCCATGGATTTATGCGACAGCCACCTTCCACGACGCCTGACAAACTCTGGGTCCTCAAAGAGCTGCAAATAGTACGTGGCTCCTCCTGGTCGGAAGCTTCCTAGATCATAAGGAGGCTGAGACGTTACAGTGCCAGCGCTTCCAAACAGGCCAAGTGATGATTGCAATGCATTGAATCTCTTCCTCAAAGTACTGGAAGAGAAAGCCCAGAGCCTCTTGTCGACACGAGGATAGTTGCGAAACACTGCATCAAGAAGCTGTACCACATCTTCCTGATCAAGTCTCGCTGCCTGATGTTTCGCCCCTGTTCCCCGGCTCTTCGGTTGGCGAATCCGAAGCAATGCAAAGTCGATCCCAGGACTTGCGTCAACTGGAAGGACCAAGTCGCTTCTGAAAGCAGATAAAGCTTCACCAATCCGCAAAAGACCACTCCAGCACATCATGAAAATGGCAGCCTCACATGGCCAACCCCAGAGCAATGATAGGCCACAAATGGCCAACAGCACTGATTTGGGAATAGGTGCATGATGCACTGTAGGTTCGTCAGCGACCCACGCAAAGGCCAAGTCCCACGCCTGAGTCAGCTGGCGTCGAAATGCTGGACGTCTTGCGGATATGCCATTTATCGTCTCACTAAAACGGCCATAGGGCTTTCCAGCGTAGTAAAGCTCCCTTCCGTACTGCACCAAAAGCTTAGCCAAAAACTCTGCATCAGCATCTCTTTCATCTACTGCAGTACTAAGCGACCATCCCCATTGATGCAGCCAGTTGTCAAACTCCTGCATCAATCCATCACGCCTAGACCTCGTCTGTGGTCTAACTGCCCTGTCCGCAACCAGCTCAACTCCTGAACGCCTAGCGGCTCGGAGAAAATCACCAGTGTTCTGAGATTGAATCGGCATGGCACAAATGCTTGGAAAGCATAGCATGAGACACACGACCGACAGCGGGGGGCAACGGCTACGGTGGATGGGCTGTACCTTAGTAGATTTTGGGATGTCTCCAATCTGGCAAGCTAGCAAAGGCAGGCAAGACAGGGGACGACACACCGGAACAAGCCATAAGAGGAAAAATCCACCAAGAACAAATCCACAAAGATAGGGGTCCCAGGGAACCTCTTGAAGAGCGGTAAGAAACAGGTGAGCAAGAAAGTGGAGAGAGCTCAGCACTTCGACAATACCAAATCCCTCGCTTAAAGAGCTGAAGTCCACATAGATAGGGGATGCCTCTACACCATGAGGTATAAGAAGCAAAATCCAAAGACGAACCCCAATTGGCGGTAGGTCGGGAAAGTTGCTTTGAGTGGATGAGCTGAAGTTGGGAGAAGTCCAAAAAGTCAAGGATAGATCTCTCAGCGGGAGTGCGAATCGGGACACATCTGGTAGGATCGTCTGCTGTGTTTAGGCGTGTTGGTGCGAAGCCAAGGGAACCATAAAGTCCTCCTCCAACGCAAAGAGATGCAGCCTTCCTCAAAGTAGGGATCAACGCACGTGAAGTGCTTCTTCCTTTGGCATGAGCTCCCTTCGCAACTCGACTGTCTAGAAGTGCTACAAAACGTAGAGCCTCCTCTGATCTGCATGACAACCTGCGAAGCAAAGACAGGTATGCGTGCGACTCCAACACGTTGATATGAGCAGATGTCTTCCAAAACCAGTCATGCTCAATCTCCCACTGTCCAGCTGCCAGCACATCATTGATGACAACCGATTCAAGGCCTTTCACAACAGGCTCATCCTCATAGCTCCTCTGAAGTCCATCCAAAGCCTTCTTGAAGAACCCGGCAAAGTGATCAGCAAGGGCAGGGACATAAACTGCTGATGGTCGAGTCCATTTGCCTTCTATCCTGATATGTTTGTGCCCACCACGACACCTCACAGTCATCCCTTCTGCATCCAGACCAAAAGTCAAAAGCCTGAACTGCTTGAGGTGCGGCGATCCAAAAGCACAGCTTGCACAAACAGCCTCTTTCCATCCCTTCTTCTCCACCAAGAACCTCCACATTGAAAGCCAGGCCATCTTGCTAAGGAAAGGCTGCTCCAGAAAGCAGGGGCGACCACAAAGTCCTGCTGCGTGAGCGATGATGAGGCAATAGAAAGCCATCTGATTGCCTGCAAAAGTCTTTGGACACTTCTCATTGAAGCCACGAGGTTGGTTGTAACTCCTTACCGCTGGATGAGCCGCCGGAGAGAACGTAGTGCAAACCGGCTCCAACATGACCGAGCCAAATCGGCCAGTCTGAAGCATGTGAACCACCCACTGGACTAGGCGGACATTTCTTACATCATAACATGGCGAATCTGAGAGTTCAATGCTTGGACAAACTGTCAGACCCAAAGCGGCCATGCTCTTAGACACGGAGGCAGCTCCACCACAGATCTCGACAAAGTCAAAGCTGAAGTCCAGACCACGCTTAGGTATGGTGAGCTCCTCTGGGACTGCCTCCTCAACATCCTCTGAACCAAATCCATGCGTCTTCAACATCGCACGGAAGCCATCATCCAACTTTGTGTAGCAGCCCCTCTTGTCTCCTCCCAACCAAAGAGCCTCGACCACAGAGGAAGACTGCTTGCTGGAAACCACCGCACCCTTGCTAAGCGAGGCGTCAGTGGCGTAGATCTTGTCATCATAGGTTGCCGCCACATTGCTCAAAGCTGAGGCAATCACCAACTCCGATGCGGCCTTCCTGGTCAAAGGCACCACCTCATCTTCATGCTTTCCTCCGACGATGCCCAAAGTGAACAACTCGCCCAAAATGCAAGTCAGACATCGTCGATACATCAGCACAAAAGTCCATGCACCGGTCAGCCTTGATGCCAAAGACCTTGAAACACCAGGCAAACGTGCAACTCGTAAAGATAAGGCAGCCAAACTCAGTCTCCGCTCAGTAGGAGCACCGACCAAAGCTACACCATTGGATATGGCCCTGCTGCCTGTGTTGATTTCAGCCCCAACCACCTTGAAGTGACTGGAACCCTCAATGTCCTTCTCCGGGCTGCCTAGAACTTGATGCTTCTCATAAGCCGCTTTTGCCTTCAGAAGGCAAGTGGAAGACAGCGGCTTCTCTTGACTACCATTTCTTTCCCTCGATATGGCAAAAAAGTCGTCTATGACTAGGCCCTGCCAGACCGGACCTCTTGGGAAGGGGTGTTTTGACATCAGCCTCGACTCGCTGGTCAAAAGACCTGCCTGCTCCAGCAAATAGCTGTGTGCAGACAATGCATACTCGACTCCTAAATGATCTCCTTGATATAGAGAAGCAAAAGCTGGATAGGCAGTGGATTCAAGTGGGACTCCAATGGCAGCTCTGTCACATCCATAGAGATCACCCGCATCCTCTCGCCTCCTCCTCTGTTTCCTCCTCTGCTTGATGTCCATGAGATCACGGTATGCATCTGTCCCCTTGAACTCTGAGATTGGAAAAGCAAAAGGCAAACAATTCAAATGAGCCTTCTGCCGCGATATCAAAGCCTGGTGGTAGANCAGCTCTGTCACATCCATAGAGATCACCCGCATCCTCTCGCCTCCTCCTCTGTTTCCTCCTCTGCTTGATGTCCATGAGATCACGGTATGCATCTGTCCCCTTGAACTCTGAGATTGGAAAAGCAAAAGGCAAACAATTCAAATGAGCCTTCTGCCGCGATATCAAAGCCTGGTGGTAGAAGTCCTTTCTATCAGTCACACTCCCAACAAGTTGGAAGCCTCGAGGGCAAAGCATGGATGTCATCATGAAGCCAATGGGCAGCTGGCGGCTGGGTCCAGCTACTGCTCTCTCTGCTGCATTCGGCTGCCTCCTGTCTCCTATCATCCTGTCATGGACCGTACTCTTGTAGTTGTTGAAGACACGGGTATAGTAGGGCCCAGGTGGTTCCTCATCAAAAAGTGCAAGGAGACCTTTTGAACTCCACAACTTTGCAAGCTTCAGATTCTCCTTCTTGTCCTCTACCGAAAAATCTGGAATCTCGACTCCATCAAGAGGCAGACCATGGTGAAGGATCCGGGGTTCAAAATAGGGAAGCCACAGCTCATCATGCAGGAAGTCTCCAAGAGGCCAGTTACCCCGGCCTGTTAGCTTCAAACGGGAGGCATCCAGTGAGTGATAGGGAGCAGCAGGCGAGGGAGAAGAGGGTGCATCAACCTTGTTCCTCTCAACCCACCCAACTACTCCATCATGCTTGGAGCAGTCACCAAAACCATCTTCGTAGTTGTCAAAGGTGCCTGCAGGTGAAGCCATCACGAACTGCTCAAGCTCCACCAATCTTGCAATAAATTCAGGTCCTGACCGTCCTGCCGGGATTGGAACATCGGCAGGAGAATCACACGTAGCCAGAAGCGCCAATAGACGAGCATGAAACCTCGCCTGCAAGGCATTGGGGCGCCTCCCAAGCAAACGCAGCTCAAAGGGCTTGAAGTCATTGTAGAGGAAGTTGAGGGCCACAATGATCACATGCAGCACTCTCTTCCTGGCCAACGTGGTCCATCGGCGATGACTTAGCTTGGGGCCACTTCCAGAAAAAAGTCCAAAGTCCATGAGTGGAAGTGGGAAGACCACGGAAGCTGGAGTAACACCCCAGCAACGGAGAGAAAAAGTCCTTGCAAGGAACCAAGAAAAGCTGCTGCGAGTCTTCAAAATCCATCTCGGAAACGAAGCAAACAAGCGGCAGATTGAAATAGATTGATCGAGAGGCACATCATCTGGAACTAGAGGTGCCTCCCTGCTGGAAGAGCTGCTTTTCTGTGGGTAGGATGGGACACTACCATATCTAGCGATGACCTTTTTCACTGATCTTCCACTTCTCCTTTGTCTCCCCTCTGCCACTTTGCTTTCGGCTTTCTCTTCACCTTCGGCTTTGGATTGGGTGGGTCTCCTCCGGCTGCGGTACTTTTCGAGGAAGCTCCTGCAACGTCTGCTCGTCGAGCACTGATTGCATCCAACTCCTTGATATAGGAGAGAGCCGTTGTGATCCATCGCTGTTCTGCTAGAGGTGCAAAAGCCTTCCCCAGACAACCCAAAACCCTCTAATTAAGGAAAAACCCTCTAATTAAGGTAAAACCCTCTAAAAAAACCCTCTATTTAAAGGTTAATCCTTTAATTAAAGGTCTTTACCCCTTAATTAGAGGTCTTTGGCCCCTTAAAAAAGGTATAATCCTCTAATTAGAGGGTTTTGGTGCTAAAAACATACAACCCTTAAATAGAGGGTTTTGATGGCTCATGGTTGGTGG
>DF241265.1:0-13577 GCA_000507305.1 Breviolum minutum Mf 1.05b.01 | reverse complement strand
ACCAGAAAACTATATTTTATGTTGAAAAACATACCCATGAAAACCCTCTAATTAAGGTATATTCAATAGACCTTAATTAGAGGGTTTTCCCCTTAATTAGAGGGTCTAAATTTAGAGGGTTTTCATTTAGAGGGTTTTGGGTTGTCTGGGTTGATCTTCACGAAATTGATATGACGGCTCAGGAAAGGAGCTCTGATTTCTTCTTTGCAGTGTTGAAATGGCTTGACACTTATTTTGGACATATTCTCTTTCTCTTACCTCTTCAGTGGATATTGCGGATAAGTTATGAACCCCAAACCTATGAGAATATCCCTGTCTTATACAACCCCAGGAGTAATGTTAACACTACTCACACCCAAAAACACCTCATGAACTGGGTGCAGACATGTTACATCCAATGGGCTCTCATGAACACTGGGCAACTGCATAAACTCTAAAGGCAGACCGTCACGTGGCACATCGACATAGGAGGTGGAAGCTGTGGGAGCACTCGTCGAAGAATTCCGTCCGTCAGAGAAGCTACTGGAGATATTAGGGCACTCAGACTTCCAGTGTCCTTTCGCCCCGCATTTTCTGCAGTAACTCGATAAAATCCGTTGCTCCAACGTCTTTCTGTCTTTTCCTCCAAAGCGACCACCTTTTCCTTTCGACTTGCCACCTTTGTTCTTGCCCTTGATGGGCCAAAAGCCTCGTGATCTGAAACGTTCCGAAAGGCGATACCTCGCCTCAGCATAGGCGTTGTAGCAGGATGCTAACTCATGATCACTCTGCAATGTGTCCGACATTGCTGATTCGTACTCTCCCACTAACAAAGCGTCAGAGTCGCCCTCGAGCCAATTGCTCCATGAACGTTTGCTCGTCGAGACCATCATCATCAACGGTGTGATGGATGCCGTCTTCGTGATGTTCTCCTTCGTCTTCGGCCAGCATCACTTGATGATCGTAGGTCTTGCCCTTCTGACGTCGAAGTCCAGCATACTCTTGAAAGAAACCAGCTCCGAGCATCCTGATGGCCCGAGATACACGATCCAAACTGAGACTTGCATTAGCCTCAGCACCACTTTCCACCAAAACCCGTTTCTTATCTTCACTGGGCAGTAAGGATCCACGCAGCACTATGTAAGCACGCAGCTCAGCTAACGACATGTTCTTCGTCAGCAATTCTGACCATAGCACGTCTGCTCTGGCCAGGTATGAGTCGTTCGACTCATCAGGTCGTTGTACACATCTAAACAACGCCTTCTCTGCAGCATCAAAGCGCTGTTCCAAGGGCACCTTGCCCCATTGCCCACCCAGATAAGCCACGAGTTGTTGAATGGCCTTCGGATCGTTCTTCACCAGCTCGTCCTTGTGAAGCTGCAACTTCTGGAAGGCTGATCCTGTCGTTCCAAGGATCAGTCTCGTTGCAAGTTCCGATATATACTTGGCCGGTGGCCATGCGCCTACCAACAATTCGACTTTCTGCGTCCAAATCTCTAAAGAATCTTTGCTGGGGTCGAAAGATGGCACAAGCATTGCTAATTGGTTGGGCGCCATTTGATCAGCTGCAGTTGACTGTGATTCACTGCTGCTGGGACCATCACTAGCAGTTGGCATTGTTCACCAAAAATCCCAAAGGCTCAAGGAGCACTCAGATCTTGCTGAGAGCTCCGCTACCAATGTGAATGGCAGCACAAAACTTCAAGAAACCAGCAAGAGCGACCCACGCTCGGAAGTTCCTTTTTCTACCAGCTGCCAGAAACCGTGAAGTCCACTGAAGCGTCGCCAAGACGTCAAATCTATGAAACACCGACCAATGGCGTCAAGACAACACACCCTCCTCAGCTTCCTCCCTAGGGCTCCCTGAGCCGGTATGTCTGAAGAAGAGACATGAGATATGAGAACCCGGATGCATGCGAACAACGGTGGATCAATCACAAGACATGTACATATCTATATATATTTACATATGTTACATATTTATGCACCATTTTTTTGGGGGTAGCAACAATTTTGAGGTGTTTTTCCCCATCTCATCCCGACTTCCAGCATGGCAACAAATCATCCAATCTGAGGCCTAAAAGATGAGCTGAATGATGCACGTTGGGATGCCCAAATTGGGGCCCCAAATTGGGGGGGTTCCATGTGGGTGTTGAACCAAAAATAGGGATGTTTCCCCCAAGGTTGGATGGTTTATAATGGAAACCCTTATGAAAATGGATGATTTGCGGGGAAAACCCACTATTTTTGGAAACACTCATGTTATTTCATGGGCATTTTTTGCAGGCAACAAGGCGTTATAGATTAGTAATGATCACAGAAAGGGAGAAGAACGAACATTAATCATTGCATATCTTTGATATATATGTTTTTATAAATGACAAACACACACCATCATCCTGGAATCCTAAATGACTTCTGTTTTGGGTGGATACATATGTGTTTTTTTTCAACATTGTTCAACCCCTGATGGTCTTCAACCCCCTAAGGTCTTCCATTAAACTACTGTTTTTCAGTTTATGAACAAAAACATGCTTGACCCTTCCTTACCATAAAAAAGTGCATTTAGAATAGATAGTGCATAGAGTTAAAAAACAATTCAGGTCAGTTGTATATGAGTTTCTCATAAATCAACCAGTAATAATGTGTGGGGAATCCCTTTTTGTTGTTGTGGTTGTTGTTTCAATGAAGGCTGCTGAGCCGGCAGGACATATATTCAGCAGCCCAATGTACCATGTCACCTGGGATCAACTTGATTTTGGCATTGAGCACATCCTCTGAAGTTGTCATTATAGTCAGGCACATTAGGCAAACGAAACCACCAACGGATTTTTTGGGGTATTCCAACTTATACCCAACTCAGCCCGCTTTTTTGGAGTTGATAGTCGTGATTTTGCATATAAACAACTACGTACATTTGTTGTTAAATTTTTAGTCCGGGGTACCTAAAAAATTGCATTGTATATATGTATATGAGTATGATCTATTTCCGCGGAATCCTATGAAGACCTTTGTTCTGGTAGGGTTGGTTGATTTGGTTTCAGACTTGTTGAAAATAACCTCAGACATTAAGGTCCTTCAAGCGTTTCAGGTATATGCATGTATATGCACTGTACCAGTAATTCATAATGCATTATCTATGTTTTTTGAAAATCCATGCTATGAGCACCCTTGACTGGAAAAATCTGCACTCAGAAAGGCCATCAAGGCTGCTTCTTGGAGGATCACCAGATTTAGGATATGTGCTTTGTTGAGATCTAACTGTTTACCAAGCCGACTCAGGGGGATGATCCTCCAAGTATGCAGTGTCGTAGGTAAATGTACCGGTTGGCCATGTTTTCGCTGCGAAAAAGTCGAAAAAACACACAAAGAAAAACTACATGGTATGTTTCGGAGGAAACGGTTGGACCCATGTTCTTAGCATAAACTTTTGGATGAATCAAATGAATTTCAGGATTTCTTAGCAACTAACATCCGCGAAAAATAACATGGATAATTTTTGGTATCTATGTTAGATTTCTGGGGTGTAGCTCAACCGTTCAACCAATCCCCCCGACCTAAATGTCCACACCAATAAAGGGGTTTGAAAAAGCCGGCCCCCAGGAAAGCAACTGGCCGAGCTCGAAATGCAAGAACGTCTTTGCGAACGTGGGGGGATCTCTGAGTTTCAGTTGAGGTGATTCGAAGCGACCTATGATTATCCTGTAGTTGGAGGTCACAATCCACCTTTGAAAAGGTCACTTATATAACCCTCCCAAAAAGGTCACCAGCAGAATTGCCAGATAGGTGATTTCAATCATTTGTAATTGTTTTTTTCTCTACCGGAGGGTCAAGTTAATGCCACATGGGTAACATGTGAAGTGGACCACCAGGTTGAGATAGATAAAACAAAAACAATGGGAAAAATCAACAGTCCAATGGTCCACAAAGGATGTTGCCGCAGTTCCGGGTACAGTTTTTTTTCCATTTTTTGGCTTCAGGGTGGGGTTGGTGTAAAGTCTGCCCTCGTCAAAGCTACGCCACCCAGCAATACAATAAGGATTATTGTTGTCCTTCCTGTCCTTATTTCTGGCTGGTTGGCTTTGGTTTGGGTGGTCGGATATACTTGAAGTACCATGTTGGTCAGAATATGCACGTTGAGTACGGCAGTCAGACCAAATCTTCAAATCCGTTTCCTTCCTAGAACACCAAACTCTGCCAATCCAATGACTAGAACCCCAAAAGGAAACAAACATAGGTCGTATCTCAGATTTCTTGTGATTTTCTACTTCAGCCCTGATGATAGAATCCAAAAAAAATGCATTTCATATTCTTTCCAAGCATCTTCAACCATCACTTTACTCCATTACATGGGATGCTTCTTCAACGAGGTCAATTTGGTCAGGCCTCAGTCCCTATAGACATCCAACAAAAAATACCAGTCACTTGTGTCATCTCATTGTTTTTTGTTGGCGGAGATGTGTTGACATTTCAGAAATCCCACCAACATTTGACCAACATAACATGAAGCATGCAATATATACAATCAACATATCATATTTCTGGGGCAAAATCATAGCTTCCTAAACCAGTCGTGGTGGTTTAGGCTTAGGGGATCTCCCATCAAATGCCCGGCAGATTCAGGTTTAGGGGAAGTTGTTTCTCGTAATTTGCCCACAAGATGGGCCTCTATACCAGCTATAAATGGAGTTATAACCCCCCCAAAAAAGGCTCTATAAATGGCTTTCACTGATATTTTTGTTTCCCCATACAGTGGAGTTATTTATTTTGGACCAACTACTTTTTTTCTAACTGGTAGTTTTTTTGGCCCACTTTTGCAGATATATTGGCTTTAACTCAAAAGAAAAGCAACCATATGGATGTTTCCAAAAATAGTGGGTTTTCCCCCCAACTCATCCCATGTTTAATCAGGGTTTTCCATTATGTTCACCATCCATTTTGGGGGTTTAACACCCCTATTTTAGGTTCAACCCCCCATATTTCCGCCCGCAGCCGTGGTTTCCCTTAACAGCAGCAACCCCAACCCATCTCCTCCGCAAGGCATCGGTGAAGCCATCCGAAGTCGTGAGATACCACAGATCAAGGTGCAACTGATTTCGCGGCCTTCGCCTCAAACCGCCCGGTGAAGGGGCCACCCCAACAGGGTAGGCCTTAGGCGGCCTTAGGTAAGGGAATCTGGGCCCCCCAAAAATGGCCGAAACAAACATTCAAGCAAAGGAATTTATAACATATGATTCCTGCCGTTTTTTTTTAAGATGTGTTTTGTTTGGGAGAGTATTATTTGAGTGCAACTGTTTTGAGGTGAACATTTTCGAGAGAATGCAATGATTACCTTGCTGGGAACTAACATATCACTTCCCAAAGCGTTTTTAGAAGATGATGTTCCTTTTGCAAGTGTGGGATATGGACTCATTCCCTGGAGGGTGTATAAGTTCCCAAGGTCTTTATAGATGTTCATGAGGGATATGATTTGAATTACATGTTTACGTGAGATCTTAAACGTGTGAAAATCATGGAGATTAACGTTCCCCCAAGAGTACTATATACGATATATGCTCTCCAACTGGACAGGAAAGCACCAGTTGCTTGATTGTAGGTGGCTTATACTGACAACTGCTCCATGGAACCTTATGTCTTTCATTTTCATGGCTTGAATGCCACCTACTACGACCACAACTTTCGAGATCATCTACGAAATTAACATCTCATACCATGATATCACACACGCCTATGCAAGTCTGTCAGCCACGTATGAAAAGAATCCTTTCTGGTCAATAACTCCACTTACTCCTTGATCATAAATGGAGTTTTCATTACCCGTGGAGTTTCCATGGAAGAAAATGTGGATGTATACATAATACTGTTGATGGTTCAGAAATCTTGCACCAGTTGATAGGTTGAGGTTGAAGGGTAGTTTATCCCATTATTTTATTTTCAGTGTTTTATACATTCCAGATGGTTGCTTTGGGATTTCTGGACCATCAATTGGTATGTTTGATACCCTGGTAGTCGCCGGCACTCCGAAGAGAACCCCCTTGTGGCCAGGCGGTGATAGCGGAAGCGGAAGAGCTTAAGACGCAGGTGTTGACGCCATGTGGGGCATCCTTTGGGGTGGCTGTTTCGGCGCTGTTCTTAACTCGGGGATGTTCTGTGATTTGGGCGAAAAGTGTTTTTGCAAATATATATAACTAGGGGGTGGATTGAAATATTTTTAATTTTCATCCCTACCTGGGGAAATGATCCAATTTGGCTAATATTTTTCAAATGGGTTGAAACCACCAACAAGATAAGGTATATAGTCTACTGTAAGTGCGAAATAACACGAAGCATGAGGTGTTATGTTTTTTTCACATATCTTGTTTCAACTTAGTGACAGATTGGTAGTTCGGGCTGGTGGTTTGAGATTCTAGGGACACCCCTAAGTATCAATTTCTTTCATACGCGGATTGTTTCCAAAAAACATGTTTAAAAGTTGTGCCAAGGGCCGCTTTGCTGGTTGATGTCTCGTCTCATTTGACGATTTCGACCGTTAACAACTGACCTTCAAGGGATGTTGCATGTACGGAATTGACCATGTGGAATTCTCCCTCTACACCCTGAATGTTTCACAAGGCATGGACGAAGTAAGTCTGAACCTACTGTTGATGGAAGACATCCTGCACCACCTGGGATGTACAAAACATCGTAAATGATGGGATAAACTACCAACCTCAACTGGTCCAGGATTTCTTCCATCAACCGTATGACAGATGTTGTTGATATCGCTTGAGGCGCAAGGTTGGTTTCTTTGCACGTGGGGTTTTGCTCATTTTGCTTCTGTCCTGGATAAACATGTCATGTTTTTTGTGCTAGTTGATGACACGTGCATGATGTATAGAAACATGTGTTGCTTTCTCAGGATGGTTCTTGTTTTCCCAAAATATCAAACTAAATGCGCAACACGTCCTATCCGATTCCATTCCTTTATTCCCAGAAAAAGTCTATAGGTGTAGCTGCTCGACATGTGATTATATTCATTCTCCGGGCCGGTTTGGAATGGTTTCATATCATGAATCTATATGGGCATCCTAAGTAACCTCCATCAAAAATTACAACCAAAGTTCTCACCATTGAGACCGGATTTCTACCAACCTACTACTATAATTGAGTACCGACTTCCCCTCTAGGCTCCCAGAAGAAGTAGTTTTTTGCTGCCATTCTCCACTTGAGGCATTCCAAAGGAAGTGATCCAACAAGCAGAAGAGGTAGATCAAAAGGGTGGTGGAATGGGATCTGCCAATGCCATAGGTCTGACAAGTGATCATAGGTTCTTAGATACCAGTGCATCTCAGTGAGACAAGTTTTTTTTCTGATCAAATCAAACGTAATATTCAAATTCGCTCGCTTTTTGTGTGGCCAGTGGTAAACATCCGTGAGCATCCGGCAAAAGAACGGGAGAACTAACCACCTTTTAAACATTCGCAATGAGTTTGCTAATGTTTCATTGGGAAAAGATGTGGGGGAATTCAGAGTGTTCAGTTCAATCTTTCCCAGGTTGTTGGGGATGAATGCTTGACAAGTTCATTTCATGTCCTGAAAGTTGTGCATCAGATGAAATTAGCCACCAACAACAACAAAGCAACAACAACAACAACAACAACAACAACAACAACAACAACAACAACAACAACAACAACTTTTGAAATTACCTGTTTGTATTTCTGTAGGTGGTTTAGAAATCCTTTCAACAGTTGGTGCTGGTGCTCGCTGGTCTTCCAAGTAGCAACCCCATGGTTTATGGCTGCAAAACATCACGAACCTTTCTTGTAATGCACCTTTCTTGTAATGCACCCATCAAACAGGCCTTTCTATGTCACCCTTTAAACATGACAAAAAAGCAGGTAGATGACTACCATGAAATGTTGAAACTTAACCTCTGTCCAAAAATGGGGACATTCATGCCAAACCCTTTCAACATGGAGTATATGAAGAAGAGGACAACAGATAAGGATGGCACCTACAAATCTCTACTGGATTGGTAGGGTATGACAATTCGATACAAGCCAAGCAAGGGACTGGAATAGTCATATAGTATATTTCGGGTGTGGCCCCCCTCCCAGCAACAGTGTCAAATGCATGTTCATGTTCATAGGGATCCCCTACGAAAAATGTAAGAATCCTGGTGGTCACTGTTACTGGTAGGGCCACACCCAAAGTTTTTTTTCACCTGCCAGTTGCCTACGAAAAAGAATCATGGATTCCATGATCCCATTTAGATCCATTTAGCCTATAGGGATCCCATCATTTTTTTTGAGAATAGTACACAAACATACATGACTAGGTGGTGGTTTCAAAGATGTTTTATTTTCACCCCTATTTGGGGAAGATTCCCATTTTGACTAATATTTTTCAGATGGGTTGAAACCACCAGCTAGATGAACCTCATTCAAATGCTGAGGTCTTTGGATACACCAAGTCATTGAGTCCAAGTCTGACAACATCACTGGATTCCTGGATTCCTACAGGGCGTTTTGGAAGGTTTGTATGCATTCAAGATTCACTACACCCCCGAAAAATGCCGAAACCTCACATTGTGAACCCAAAAAAATGTTTTTTTGGAAGATGAATTTTCTAAATTCTAAATTTCCTCTTTTCATGTTGTGTTGATATTCAGATTTTCAGGTTTCAGCGGTGAATTTTCGTAACAACTATGGATGACCCGCGGGCACCCTTTCTCGACTTGTCAGGCCCTACGTCGGGAAATTCTAGATTCAGCTCGCAGTGCGATCTTGGATGCGGTTGGGAAAACCCGGGAGATCCGGTGCGGGGGGACAGGTGATACATGTATGGTATATATATATGTTTTTTTTACCTGGATCTTCCAGGTATGTAAATTTTCTGCCTTTTTGTAGGTTTTTCGGGGGAAAAGGCACAAATTTTACACACAAAAGGAAGATCCAGGTATATGATTGTATGTTTACCTATACATTTTGACATTTTGGTTGTTCCTTTTTAATGGTAAATGTAAGTTAATATACCATAGCCATCCATAGGGGTTGGAAATGGTTTCACAGAGGATAAGCTCTTCAACTACCCTGGCTTCTGATTCCGCTCCAACTCTCGCATTTCGAACGTGCGCTTTGCATGAACCATACTTAAGGCACGCGCCCGCCACAAACAACATATCCCCATACCATGTTGACAATATTCACATGAATTTCGGCTTCACATTCTTATACTTTAGTCCCGAAATGTCCCAGCAAAAAAAATAACCCAAACATGTTAACAACATGTTTTTCAAAGCCCAATGGGGGCATTTCCTGCGGCCCCGTAACACTCCACCCGTTGGTTTGGAAGCACCGCCGTCCATCAGATCCAGCGCTGCAGCGGTGTAGCAACCCTGCGACGCGACAGCAACGTGGATCCTCAGCTCGGCGCCTTCGACGCCAAAGCGGCGCTACGGGAGAGACGCAGGTGGCGCCGAAGACAACGGGTGGAGATGATGGGCAATGAAACCAAAAAACACCACGGGTTGTTTAAAAGGTAGATTTTATTTGGGGATTCAATACTAAACTATAGCCAGTTATATATGTGTTTTTTTCTCGACAAATCATTAATACATATTATAAGGATCCCTATATATGAAACCATTATAATGGAAGGAAAGAGAGTTTGGTTTTCATGGCTGTGATGGATAGATGGATCCACAGAAGGGTTTTGGTAAGGTTTGTTGTACTACCGGTAGGATACATCCATGGGATGTAGGGTGTTTTTTTGTGTAAACAACCTCCGCATTTTTCATATCAAAAATCAAGCCAATCTTAATGAAACAAAAAGTAAGGTGCCACTTCCCTAAATGGATCCTTTTAGGGCCGGCTTTTTGGTTTAAACAACACAACTCTAGGCAATGTATAGCCACCAAACGGGTACTGATAAAAACCCTACCATCACCACTCCCAGGAGCCAAGCAAACTTTGAAGCTGCACTGGAGGTGAAATCTTCTGGATGGAGGGGAGGGGGAGAAGGGATTTTTGTTGTTGTTTTTGTTGGTCCCCCAAAACTGGATTGTTTGATGTTATTTGGTGTGGGTTTTGTTTGGTCGCAAATGGTGTTATTACCGGTACTAAATCAATTTGTTCATTGTTTTTTTTACAAGCTACTGTATTATTTCAATGTTATGTAAAGTTTTAAGGAATTTCCCATGACGATGAGACTATGTTACATGGTTTTGTTGATCATGTTGCCTTTGTTTTTGGTAATCTAGAATGTTGCTAAGCGTCTTCCAGTCGCCATTCTCCAGTCATTGGTTTTGACTGGATACGAGTCAACAGATCTCAAAATTAGAGGCTTGATAGGGAAGTGTGAATGTTGCTTTTGTTTCTTTGAAGTGACTTTTGAGTCACGGATATGTGTTAGTTGGATTAGTTGGCTTGGATTTTCAAAAAAGTGATTTTTGTATGGCTTCTACCCTGGTAAACCAGCATTTCTCACCACCATCTTAAGGGAGTTCCAAACATCGAAGAGTCGCAAATCCAGGGTTGGTGTTTACACCCAAAAAAACACGACCGGTGGTGGGTGTATGACTGGAAGTTGACCCTTGGGATCAAGTGTAGTTATAGATGGTTGTTTCAAATATGTTCTCCAATTTTGACGGACAAAAAAAACACACACTCCATTTTAGCAAAACCAGTGCTTCATGGAAAGTAAGGCCGTTTTCTTGGGCATAAATTGCAAGATATCATATAAGTCTTGGAAGTTGTTGGTTTCCAGCCTCCCATATATATATATATATATGAGCAATGAAACATGAAGACCAAATACCCTGGTCATTTATTTGAAAGATATGATATACCTATAGGGGAATTATATACTCCCCAATTATGAGCAAGGTTTTTTATTCTAAAAGACATTATCCCTGATTTTTATCAAAACCAACCATGTATTAATGTGTAATATGCAGCGTTTTTTTGTTCATCTAAAAGTGGCTCAGTATAGATCTCATAGGGTATAGCCTGCTATTGACCCTCCCTATAAACGCCGCCAACCTTCTCGGCGCTTCCCTGCTTCGGGTCTTCCCAACGGCATCCCTCCATCGCCTCATCGCTACCAGGCGGTGGGGGTCGACA
The DNA here is from genome assembly GCA_000507305.1 of Breviolum minutum Mf 1.05b.01. Classification (NCBI taxonomy): domain Eukaryota; class Dinophyceae; order Suessiales; family Symbiodiniaceae; genus Breviolum; species Breviolum minutum. The sequence continues at coordinate 2,493 of DF241265.1, read as the reverse complement.
GTCGACCCAACAGCAGTCAAGAAACGCAACATCCTAGAGCTTCAGGTGCCTCTAAGAATCGGGGGGGGGGGGCGACCAAGCAAGCCCACCGGGTTGTTGGAAGAATGTAACTTATAATCGAATTGGTGGTTTCAAATATTGTTATTTTCACCCCTATTTGGGGAGATCATCCAATTTGACAAATATGTTTCAAAGGAATTGAAACCACCGTAATGCTATAGGATCCAAACTGGCTATTTTGAGGACCAATAGACCCTTATGCTATACAGCTTCAAACCCTTCCCATTAGAGGGTCCAATGATCCTTAGGGTAGGTAAAAATACCAGTCCCATGGATCTTATGGGTAATTTACCCAGATACCTCAAGGGATCGAAAAGTTGTGACCTTAACCGCCTTACCCAATTCAGGTAGTGACTGGAGGAGGGGCACCTGGTAGGGGCAAATAGTGGGATACACGGTCAATGGTGGCTTGACGGGGTCGATTGATCACTGGTGTTTTCTATTTCTGAGCCATTAACAGTTTGATCTTTATATCGGTCTATATTTGTTTATGTTTGCTTAATGATATTGATATTTATTTGTATATATTTACATATGTTCACATATGATCCATCAAGCACACCTTTGCAAGAAAAAAACCAGGCCGACAAAAAATAACACCAAGAGCAACACCATCCCCCTGGGACGCATCCGTTGATGGGCCCATCGGCCCAGGTTTGGGGAAACGAAGGACTTCGGCCATGACGGGAGGGCAGCAGTTAGGTGCCGAAAATCTGGCGGGTTGAAGGTTTGGATCCATGGTTAATAAGTAGCTAAATGGTGGTTTCAAATATGTTATATTTTCATCCCTACCTGGGGAAATGATCCAATTTGACTAATATTTTAGGCATTCTGGCCCAGGAGTCATTAGCCTTAGGGAGCTGTTGGGTCCCCGGGACCTCGCTACTTTCTGCGAAGAAAGGGTGGGGAGTCGAAAAAGCCTTTTGGCAACCCTCCTTTCTGGTTTTCGCTGTTCTGAGTAGTTTTGTTGCCATGGATGAACTTGAGAGATTACTTTGTGGCATTCCCATACCATGGGGTCAAGAAATCAGATCTATCTTGGTTGAATCATGCAGTGGCTCCCCATCCGACTGGAAGATCTGTCAGAAGATTGAAGCGTTTGGGATGGTTCACTCACACAATGATGGACTTTGGTGCATCCCGGGGATTTTTCGACCATTCAAAGGTGTCGAACTTTCGGAAACTGATGGTTTTTTGCAGTTGGTGAATTTTTCCCATACTGACCAATATCCCATTGGTTCATGGATTGGGTTCAACAATGTGGAAGTGACACGATTCAATGAGAAGCACATCACCCTCAATGCCGGAATTGATGCGAATGTTTGGGCCATATCGGAACATCACACGGGGTTCCCATTGTCAGTTACGAACATTTTCTGTGGGGCATTTTGTGGATGGGAACGATCCATCCAATGGCTAGTCAACAGTCGACTTCTTCACGTTCAAAGGTCAGTAGCGTTAGATGCCTGTGAGCAAACAATGCAGATTTGGCAACTTCGAACCGGAGCTGCCGTTGTTGACACGTCAGAGAAAATCAGGCATCACAATACTGAACTGAATCTTGGCATCAGAATGCAAGTCTCCAATGACAAGTGGCTCAACGCAAATGTCGCACAGAGCAACAATGTATGCACAGCATCACCTCCGTGCCAGCCGTGGTGCAAAGGTGGCCGATCAGGTGGTCTCGCAACCACCAACGGAATTTCATTCATTCACTGCATTCAGAAGATCAAACAAATGAGACCCATTTTTGTGTGCGTGGAGTGCGCCGACAGCACGCCACAACACGATCACTTTGCTGTTATCAGGAAATGCTTTGAATTCTCAGGGTATGTGTACTACTGGTCTTCCGTAGTCCCACTTGAGCACATGAGCCCAATGTTCAGGACGAGGTGGCTAGCCGTATGGATCCGGCATGACATTCGATTTGATGGTTTTCGCGGCAACTTCCGAATCTCCGATGTACATAGGAAGAGCTGGAATGATGAAGCCTTCAATTTTTCCGTGCCAGACCAGATCCAGCATCAACTGACACTCAAGAATGATCTTTGTTTGGTTTATGGTGACTACCAATTGCTTCCTCAGGGTAAGAAGTCTTCTGTTGCTTCCAAAAATCCTTCAGTTGATGCTGTATTGCAGGCTAGGTGCATCCGTGACGATCAACCGTTGCCCACACTCGTTGCATCCTACACACAGCAGCACAATCTAGACATGGCACATTTAAGATCCAAAGGTATCTATGCATACCTTATCCGGTCCGCAAAGGGATATGCATTCGTTGACCCGTTCCGTTTTGCCTCACTTTTAGGAGCAACCAAAGATGAGATTGTTGCTTTGCCAGTCAAGACTGAGTATGCATTCAGAAATCTCGGCAACGCTATCTCCATTCCACACGCATTGCTGACCATTCTCGTAGGAGCTTGTGCAACTCAG
>DF241264.1:0-83634 GCA_000507305.1 Breviolum minutum Mf 1.05b.01 | reverse complement strand
TTGCATCTGTACAGTCCCAGCCTTCCGCTGTGCAAAGCACGGGACAAGCACAAGTGCCGCCCCTACCGGAGCACAAGAAACCAATGGAACCTACGGAAAGAACTCCAGAAGTCTTTACTGGGTCATCTAAACCATCTACCCCCCGAAATAGTAGGGACGGATCCCCAGAAGAATTGATTCCCCTGTCAAGTCTTCGGTTGGTTGAAGCAGAGCTCGGCCACTGCTTAAGTCTGGGTAATAAGCCATTGACATCCGAAGCTCTAGAAAAACGTTTGGCCGCGGCAAAGCCGAAAGGCAAAATGATGGACGCTTTCCTTACCCGCTACGGGAACGATAAGAAAACCCCGCCAACCCGCATTACAGCAAAAGCCAAGCTCATGGCTTCAATTGTTAAAGGCCTCCCTGCCTGAGACACGTACATTCTGGTGGGTTGCTTCTTTTCAGGATTCCTAATCGGGGGGTTTGTTGTTTTCTTCACAGTTTTGTTTTACCCTCAAAACAGGCATTGGGAAGTCTTAAAAGCGTGGTGGACTCTGCATGTAGCACATGCTGATTTGGCGGGTTACTGGCAAAGCCTGACAGGGATTCCCGTAGTTGCTCCAGGGGCAACCCTGGCTGTTGCATCCATAATCCAAAGGACTGTGCAAGCTTATCTGGTGGCCCCGTAAGCCCCCCGCAACGCTAGTGCCCAGCTTGTGATTTTCATCTCTCATAAGAGCTCGGTGCATATGTTTGTACCTTTTTCTTCTACAGGTTGTTCAATTTGATAAATATAACATTGTTACTGAGATGATTTGAGTTGCTGCGGCAAAGGCAAAGGGGTACAGGCACCCTTGAGATTCAACCATGTTTTGTTGATGTTTTCTGTGCCAAGTTTCTCGGTCTGGCCCTTAAAGGCATCTGCGTGATTTTTCCCATTTTTGTGTTTTTTTGGAAGTATGATCTCGAGGATTCCATTACAGCCTCTTGAAAGCAAGGCATAGTCAAAAACGAACAGAGTCGGGAAGTCGCTCTGAGGGACCTCCAGGTTGATGATTGTATGTGATAATTTGTGGTTGTTTCTGTTGTTGTGTTCGCCCCCCCAATTTATTTCTGCCCTGCAGATGTAGCAGTTTTTTGTTTTGGAAACCTGGCTGGAATTCCAATTATAACATCTCAGCGATTGAAGGCGACGAAGGCCATGAAGGCAATGAAGGGGTTGAGAGCCATAAAAGCTTTTGAAATCACCTAAAAAGTTTTTCCTTAGATTTTATCCTTGGTTGACGTCGCCTGAATGCTCTTCGAGGCTCGAATCTCCTTTCCGGGCTTAGGTCGACGCTCAAGCCCTCGACTCCAGAGGGCGCACATGCATGGGTCCGGAAAGAGCTTGACTTGAAAAAGAGCTTGACTTGAAAAAATCTGTGTATATATATATATATATATGTACTGTACGTATATGTAAGTATATTATATAATCTTATCATATATTAATATTATGTCATATTATATACGTATCCGTATAATAGTTCACATACTATATCACATACATATCCGAACTGGGTATATAGATAATATAGAATAATATAGATACATAATGTCTGTGTATTACATCTTGGTTAATCTATACAATCGAATTAAATGCGACAGAGTAGGGAATGCGTCAGCTGGTAAAGGCTGGGTGCAGGCAGGCCTCACCCTTCGCGACGTCATCAAGGATGCAACAATGCATCGGAAAAGAGGACCAAAATATCCGGCCTTAGGAAGTGGTTGATTTTTCCTGGTCCTACAATCCTACAAGAGACTTCGAGAATCTTCTTAAGTCCAAAAAGTCCTTTAAAAGCCACAAGATGACACAAACATACAAGCTTCAATTCTGCTTCCTTCACTTGGTCCGAGGTCTTTGCACTCAGATCCTGCAAATTGAGATGACGTAGAGGATCAGCGGAAATCCTTCAAAACGAAGCATGGCTGCCAACAGGAATCTTCTAGCTACATAGATCGCTATGGTGTTGTCAGTGCTATCAGCCTTGGGTAGCTGAGGAAGAAGACTCGTTCTGGCCTGGCAAAGCAAGTCAGCGATGTTGTACTTCCTGAGATCTTCCTTCGTCTTTCACTTTGCAAACAACCCTGAACTGCGCTCTGCAACGCCCCCGCTTGGGAGGCGGCTCGATGTGCCCAAGCCTTGGCAAACGAAGACTGAGTGATTCAGTGTTTCTTTGCCCGGTTTCTTTGTTACTGGCTTGTACAGTCAAGGTAAGACACTTTTAGCAACATGCTCGACGTGTTGCTTTCCATCGTTCCGCCCCTAGTCACACATGCTCTATACTCAAGTTCCATGCATCCGCAGCCATGGTCAGTAGACTTTTAGGTTCAACAAGCGACATGCAGTCGAGCGAGGATGATTCTGACTGGGCAAAGCACAACATTAAGCGCACTTGCATCAGCCACTTGCAGTGCTCTTGCTGACATTCGCCAGCATGGGCTTACAACTAGCAGCTCTTGAGCAAACACCAAAACCCGTCTCAATTTTATTCTAAATCTTTACATGTGTTGCATTTTGCTCTGTTTGGTGATAAGCTCAAGCCGCAGGAAAGTATAGCAAGCATGCATGGTTTCCAGCAATGCTCGGGATTGTCTCGGAAAAACTTGAGTGTTGTTGCGACGGTTGTGTCACAACAACTTGGCACATTGACACATTTCAGCATGGACAACCTCGGCAAAAGCAAGAAAAGCCTGCATTCCATCCCACAGGGTACCTTGGCTGATGAGCAGGCATGTCCACGAGTAAATGTAAAATCAAGAGTAAAAATCATCGCAAATCGGTGCCAGAATACATACTTCTGGCAAGAAGCATTTCTAGTCGTCGGTTTGCGAGATGAGGGCAACTCCTCGCTTGGTCCAGAACTCTTCACCTCAGAATGGCTACGCTCAAGGACGTCAACAAAACCCTCAAACCATAAACTCATAGACTCATAGACTCCATAACTTGTACAACAGAATCTCCTTGCTGTCAAGCTTCTGTGGACACCATTGCACGAGTGCGGAATCGCCAGGTACATGATGAAGTTGGAGGAGTGCCCACCTAAACAATGAAAAAACACATTTCGATGCAGTAACTCTCAGACAAAGGACTTCAAATTGAAACAAGTGGAAACTGGGAAAGTCATGAATTTGTTGATTGCATCTATCTATCTGAAACGATATCCAAGTGACTTGTGGACAACACACCCTTGCGCTCTGAGGTCTTGTAGATAGGAGCCTGGATTCACTTTTGAGAATGTGACAGAATATGTATATTGAATCAGGGCTTGTCTTGTGAAAATCCCAGGCTGCACTGCCATGTACTATCTCCATCTCCATTTGCCTGCCATGTATTGTCTATTATTGTCTCAGACTCTTTCAGTAACTTAGATCTACTTAGATCTCGAAGTTCAGAATTTGGAAGTTGTTGGTTCCATGTTCCTTCTGTTGTTGAGCAACATTGTAGAGCTTGTCGTAGTTGTGTGCGTCATCAGACTTCTCCACCTTGGAGCTCCGTGGGGAAGGGGTGAAAGGACGATGAAAAACGGTCAAAAATCAGCACAGCTGGTCCAAGGGGTTGTGGGACACGACAGGCGAACGAAATCATCAAAACAATATAAAACAATAAACCACCTATCTACAAAGATTTACAAAGGACAGTTTGAATACGTTGAATGGTACGAGTATGTTGACAATTTTGACAGAGATTTACATCATCCCCGGTGCGTCTTTCTAACAAACCTGCAACCAATCTGTAAGTCCATGACAGGCTTCAGCCAGACTGGGGACATTTCATCCCAGAGCACCTGAAGGTTGGAAAAGCCAAGCAGGGAGGGAGTTCTTTTTTCATCGCATATCATCTCATCATTCATACAATTTCATACATTTTCACCATGATTCACCTCAAAAGCCTCAAAGTGTGAAACTTTACTCGCTTTGCGTTGAGCCAGTAAACTGTCGCTTCAGAATATGTTGCTCTCCGATCCTGTACAAAGACGTGCCTTGGGGAAGGAATCCTCAATGCACATATTGTCGTCGTCCCAACGAGCCCCAGCCATGAACAAACCATTGATGTAGGCACCCTGTTCAAGGCACAAGCAGACTGGAAAGTACGGATGTTCCAATGCGCTTGACAAGTGCAGTGAAAACTCCTTTTTGAGTGAATCCAACTTGTCTAGATCATCAAGGGAAGTCAAGTGATCTCGAGTGGCTCTTTAACACTAAGTTGCCTTCTGGGGATACTCCTCTGGCTTGAATGCAGCCTTGAGCACCTCCAAACGCAAGTCCAGATTGAATTTGAGATCATTTGAGATATTTGAGGATTGGCAAGGAACTATACTGACCTTATGAACCCTTATGAATGAACTCTGAAGGTCAAAGACGGTTGCCAATTGCCTCGAAGTTCCAAATACAGCGGTCAATGGCAATCTTGTCCTCAGTGGATTCATGATCTGCCAAACCTTTACAAGGCAGTCTTGATCTTGTTTTGCGGTTGACGTTGTCTTTTGATTACAATAAAGTGCAAAAGGCCACGCTCAAAGCACTGTAATGGTCAGAGGAGTGTCAGTACGAGCAAAGTTCTGCAGAACGCCTGTGAGGAATGCCTGCCGGGGTCAAAATTCAAGATCGGTCTGGACAGGACGGCAGGACATCTTGATACACCACGTTGGACATGGAGTGTCTGAGGAATAAAGGCATTGGCCTGCTGGAAGAAGTAGGCTGAGAACCAGAACATGTAGGGAATTCCTTCCTGTCAGGTTTGCGAAATTCCTTGCAGAAGGCAACTCAGATCATAATTCTCCAGTATCATTTCATCTGCAAAGTAAAGACTGTGAGAGGACTTTGAGTATAGGGAATGTGGCCCCATAAGTTGCTAAATTCCGAGATAGAAATGACATCAATTCAATCCACTAGCTTTTGTCTCCTTGATCCAATTGCTCATGAACTTCAATCGTAGCAGGAAATCCTTGGTTAGCATGAACACTGGCACTGAAAGCGCAAATATGCGCAAATCTTGGTATGTTTGCAAATGCTTGCTTGTTCTCTTGCTCATCTTTGATTGAAGTCACCTCACACTGCCGGACTTCAAGATAGAATCTTGATACATTTTCAATGGTCACAAATAGATCGCACAGAAACCTCCCCTTGGATTCGAAATTGATGAAATTTGCATTTGTTTTTCAATAGCTCATCCATTAATTCAGTCTTCAGTTGTGCAAATTTGAAGCCAGGTTGCATCCACATAGGACTGCAACCTCAGAGGTGTTGTGTCGATGCTTCAGGCACAAGAATTCAACATCTCTGACGGCAAGCAACGGCTTCAATGAAGGATAGGAGACACCCATCCAAGGTCCAGGAATCTTGTTGGTCAAGCCTCACTGGAACAAAGACTACAAAAGACATCAGAAAACATAAATCCCCAGGGTCTGTGCACAAAATGATACAATAGCTGAACACGCTTAACTTTAGTCTGTTGGATTAAAATAATTCTTGAAGCCGCGTAAAATCAAAAACCAAACGAAAAGAAACGAAACAACACCAAACACAACATCAAAACACCAAAACGGAGCCATATGATGCCACTGGTTTCCACAGGTCAATATCTCGCTGGACAAAGACGCATTGAATTTGAGAATCGTGCATCCATCGGCAACTGCTTCAAGTTCGGGCGAGAAAACCACCAATCCTTTCACAGCCTGCAACATCCGCGAAGCACTTGACTGGATTCGAGCAGCACAATGTCTTGGAGTCTCTTCTGCTGATTGCAATTCACAGCCGAATGCAGAGCTTTCTGCACGTACCAAGTGCAACAAAACTCCGTTTCACGGTTCTTGGCGAACATAAAAGGAGCATCCTGCTTTAATTGTGCCTTGATCAAATTGCTGCAAGTGCCCTTGATTCGAACCAGCAACCTGCAGGGAGTTCTACGAGTACATTTATATGGATGATTCCCACCAGAAACATGACATTTGATCGAACAAAAGTGGGAAATAGCTTCAAAGGAGGACATTTTGACATCGTGGATGCAGGTTTTCGCGGCTTGCAGCCAACAATAGCAAAGCTAAGCTATGGTCCTGTTGAACTTGCCGAGCTCCATGTGCAACACTGTGTTCAGGCATTCATCATACCGCACGGGATAAGTTCGCAGAGCGTGGCCCAAGTCAAAGGCATCCTCGCTTCGGTACCGATATGTCAGATATGTTTTAATCAAATCTAGGATTTCTAGTATTGAACATTTTGTCACAAGATGTCAAAAGGTGAAGTCTACGACCATCTTGACATTTTCCATACTTTCCATCAGGCAAGCAGCTGGAACTTTTGTTGCAATCTCGTTGGCAATCTCTGAGTACCTCTCCTGCAGGTTTGGGAAACTCGAGTTTTCTTTACTGGCAAGGTTGAGTTTAGATTTGCTGGACAAGGCAGGCAAAACCAACGTTTGAGTCAAGGGCAGGTTTATTCTGGATGGTTTGGAAAACGAATACACTTCATTCATCTGAATCTTGATTTCCAGGCTTCACAAAGGACACTAAGTAGAAAGAATGAACCCCGTCCACCAGCCCCACCACCACAAAAGCGAAAACAATGGAAACAATGCTAATAAGGATAACAACCGGGCATAAGAAGCGAAAGGAGCAGAAAAACAAGAAAAGGATAAAAGGGACACAATGCAAAGAAAGAATGATGCTTTGATGGTGTGCTGCATGACCAGCGCCTCGGCAGTCTTCACTTTAACTCCTTCCTCGTCATCATCAGCGGCAGAACTTGCACCTGGGCTGCTTTTCCAAAATGGTCTGATGCAAAAAGCGGATGCCAAGAGCATCGAAAAGTGTCACTGGTAGGCAAGATATTCCAAGATGGGAAGAGAATTACACAGACTGCCAAAGTCAGCACAAGAGAAGTGCATTTGTGCAGAGCTCGTCTGGACTCGCCAGCTCTGTCAAGGACTTGAGGGATTTAAAGCACTGCAAGTTTTCAGAAGGCATTTCATCGCTTGAGATAGCTGCAACATAAATAGAGAGGCACAATTGAATGAGTATGTTTGAGTCTGGGATTCTACAAGGTCCTTCAGTTCGAGGGAGCATGATGAATTTCATGCAGTTTCCCTTTGTGAAGCGGTTTGCTCTGGGTTCTGTTTCTCGCTTGAGACTGGCGCCGAAAGAGCTCATCAGTGCAAGACAATTCCTGCATATCAATGTCATCGGCTTTGGAACATGTTCAGCACAGAAAGTTCCAAGTCTATGCTGAAAAAAGCTTTCCCAGGCAAATCATGGTAGATCTTCATGTAAAATCTGTATTAATTTAAGATGCAATGGTCAAAATGATGAGTCACATGCATGGAGATCGTGTGCTTTACCAAAGCCAACTCGGCGGATCCTGGAGATGTAACTGCCTTCGTCAATTGCCTCGGCAACCCGACACAATTTACAAACGGCAGATTCACAAGATGTGCAAACGCCAAGACGTATTTCACCAGAGGCGGGGACTGCTGTCAAGCTGGCGTTGTTGTGAAGCCAGAAGACTTCTGGCGTCGTGCTGATTGGCAGAGACCTAACATGCATCACTTGTCTGCTGCCACATCGTATCCACAACATGAGACTGTCATGGGAAGCTCTCTTGACAGTCATAGAAAGCTGAAGATTGCATATCAGCCTGATGAAGTCCAGGAAGAAGTTCAAGGATTCTGGTGCCTTTGGAGCAAAGTAAATGCCTCAGTTGTACTATCCCGGTCCTGTCTCCAAGTTTCATTACTTTTCTTCAAAAAACTGATATCTGGCTGTCGGGGTAGCCAAGCTAAATCTAGCTGAGGCTGGATGCCGGAAACTGAGAACTTGTAGTCATCATCCAGAATCTTCGCAGTATAGAAATCCTTCAACATAACCATAGTCACATATAGTCACCAAAGGCTGAACATGCTGCTTGTTGCTCTGTGTTTCTCTTCCAAATTGGTCAAAGCAAATTTACGAAATTTATACTTCCATCTACCTACTTTTCTGCTTCGTCCTGCAAGATGGTGATGATCAAACGCCTATCCTGAACAGGTGGCCAAACGTTCCAACAGAACATCCATCCAGGCTAATGGCAACGCACCTGGTTGTCGGTGACACGGCCACCATAGTTGGCCTCTGAGCCCATGTAATTCAAGGCAGCATATGGCACCTCGGCGTGTAAACAGATGCAAGTATTCAAGCCAAAATTCAAGAACATCTAAAATCCCATGAAAATCAAAATAAATCAAAAGCAGTGGTTGCAGAACAGACACTACTAACTAAAAATGGTTCCGGCCTGAACATCGGCTATCCATACTTTCTGACAGTACTGCGGGGAGAGGTAAAACAACACACTATAGGAACTTCCGCACGACTTTTTTTGTGACACGGCGCACAAACGCAATCGGTATCGAATTCATTGCTGCCAAGGTTCTCCCTCAAATTCATTCAAGAAGTTGCGGAGCTGCTGTCGAGAGATTTCACGATCTGGCTCTGAGAAACCGTAGGCGACGTTCCAACCAACCTTGATTGAACATCTCTTGAAAACATGATGAACACAACTCCAATGGCAGTTGCCTCGCTCAAAAGGTTAAAAAGAACAGTCTGGAAAGACTCAGCATCATGCCGGGCCGAAACCACGTCGTTCCAGGATAAGTCCGTGGAAGAAGCACAGGCCAAAGAGCCTGGGAGATTGATGATACGACCGGTTCATCTCTGAAGAAACAGGCAAATTTCGATTCAAGCACAAGATCATAGCTCGGGGTCGACTGTGCAGGCAAGACACATCTTGTGGAACTCTCTTGGCTTATCACAGCTGTTGAACCTGAGCCATCACTGACATCTGAGTCCAGTTCTGCTGCATTTCTTCACAAAGTGCTGCAGAACAGGGTCAACATGGGACAGCAGGCCATTTAACCAAGATGCCACTCCTCATCGAAGCCCAAATATGCTCGCAACAGGGCCTGCTTCAATCCCTTTGGAGGTTCAATGGTCATCTTGATACCTCACCGGCAACGCGTCCAGCATCGTCCAGCTATGGTCCGTCATTGCTTGCTCGACAAAAATGCTGCTCAAGTGCCCATCTGCAAAATGGAGATTGGGAATGCTGGAGATGGGCAAGCTGTTAGCCAAAGGCGGAAGTCCTGTCACTAGGCACATCCTCAACACTGCCGTATCGCACGCGATTTTATCATCTTGGTCTTACTCAGGTCCTCTTAATCAGGTGTAAACAAGTGTAAACATGCATCTTGCTTCATTGTGTATTTCTTGAAGTCTAACATCGCAAGAGAAAAAAGCATTTTGAAAAAAAAACTATAGTCGATCACTCACCCTGATCAAAAGGCAGGCTCCTGGTTCATGCTTTCTGGGTCAAACTTTTCCACCTCAAAAAAACACGCTGTCACTGTGAGCTTTGGTATTCAGCAACCACTAGACATTGAGCAGTCGAAATCACCTTAGTTGCAAACGATTGATTCCAATGTTGGCATGAAGCTCGGCGCCAGGTGACAATTCTGCAGCAAGACCTGCCATTTTCAGACAAAAACCGTCACTGGTCTATCTGTTGGTTGTGACAAAAGCTGCAATACCTCCTCTGTGATTGATGCAGCGCAAGGAGAATCTTCAGGATGCCGTGACGTCGCACAGAAAGCATCTCTGCAACTTCTCTTCGAAGAGAGTCACAAAAAATCACTGTCATAGAGCATTCTTCACGGAATCTTCTTCATTTCTTCAATCTTCTTCATCCAGAAATGCCCCGTAAACTTATCAAACAACCACGCCGGAAAGACCCATTTGCCGGATTGGGATCCTTCATTAATACCAGCAATGGCCTGGAAAGGTGAGAGGATATGACAAGAGGCATGTTTATAAGATAAGGATTCCCGCCTTTGGACCTTGCCCCTGACCCAAGCTGATGGGATTGATCTTGGCAAGCATATCAAGCCTTAGAAAGTTGCATGTTTAAAGTCTGAAGGCTTGGTCACCTGTGAGAGTATGAATTGTGAAGTATCACAAAATATTCACAAATACGACATACTGTACTCACTTCACTCCGACAAATCAGCAAATCTACTGTGCGTTGGTAGTGACTTCCCGGTACAGGTTTACTGTAAGCAAGCGACGTTTCCGCTAGCTTCTGGATGTCCGCCATGGGATCACTTCCAGATGCGAGAATGTAGATGAGCCTGGAAAGATCTGAATCTGATATGAAGATATCATTCCAAATTTCATTCATGTTCAAATTTCAATGATTTCAATGTCAGTTCAAAAACCAAAACAAGAAGCCGAGGCACGGAATGCATGGACTTGAGTCCTCGTAGCAAAGAGACAGGTCCAATGGTGGTGGCTCAAGGAAGAAGGTTCCCAATTTCTCCTGATCAACAAGTGAAGGTACCGGGACAGAATTGGAAAAGCATGTTTTTTTTGAATCAAAGCAGTTCAATCACAATCCACCAATTGAAAAAAAGAGCCCCTTCAATCCAGACTCAAACTTTGGCATTCCAAAGTATCTTCAAACACCGTCAAACCATTGGCTTCACTTTCGAGAAAATATATTTCAGCTCCTGCACCACAGTCATCAACGCCCCCACCGTACTGTCTGGTCGCAACGCAAAGAGCAGCAAAGCCCGCTGGATGGGAGAACACTTCCTAAGCTCCAAATTGAGATTTCCGCCGGACAAGTGTCAAAATGAACTCATGTGTGGACTTCGTTACTATATGAATCATAATGAATGCCTATCATGTTTACTTATGTAAATTTGTTGTGTAATGTGTGACCAAAGGAATGCAAGACGGAGTACTCTCTGATCTACCTCGTTTCAATCTGCTCACATGATGGGTCTTGTTTTCCGACTCTGGAGGACGATTGGCGATTTGATGGCCAAGACCTATCATCGGCGCCTATCTGTCCCACCGCTTTTGATCTCGTTTTGCAGCAAAACATGGTAAAACATGGTAAAACTACAAACTTCAATAACCTGCCTGCCGGCCAATATTACTTTTCTTTTCATCTCGGTATGAATAACTACAGTTGCATATAGATTCTGTGCAACATCATGGTTGCTAATGAGGATGAAATATTCACATCCCGAATGACAATCAAAGCAGATCAATACCGTCGATACCTCAGCTTCGTCCCTTATTGAACAAAGGCAGCAAAGGCGCAGCTTGAAGTTGTTTGGCCACTCCACTTCTGAAGGTGTATCACTGTCAAAGACATCCTGTTGCGGGAACTGATCAGGACATACAGTACCGCTTCATCCAGTTGATGCATGTTGCAACAGTTCATTTTAGATCATTTCAATTTTCAATTCATTTTATATCATGATGTCTTGACAAGACACACAATCTCTGTTTAGCTCATTTTCCGTGAATCGTCGTGTGCCACAGCCTGCCATTGCTTGATGTTGGCACTGAACTCGCCCACGAAGCCATCGAAGACATCTCCGAGCGACATCAGCTGGTTGATACGATTCCAGCTCACAACAGTCAGCCATCCTGACATTCAGGGCACATGCTGGGCACGTGCTGGGCACATCCGTCTCTGCAAGTTTTTGCCAACTACGAGTACCTCAAACACTTAGTCGTCTAAGTCTTAGCCAGTGTGCGGATGTTCTGCAAACGATGGTTGATAACTGTAACGATTGCGGATGTTTGCCAAACTATCATCAATGCAGACCTTTTTCATTGTTTTCTTGCTGCCAAAAGTGCCTGAGTCTGCTGGCTTCTCCTCCTTGGCAGGTCCAGGTAGGCCTGTAAGCAGCGCCATCACTTCGTTGAGTTTCAACTCTTTTTCCATCTCCTGGCACTTCAGCGTCAACATCACCTTGGCGAAGAAATGAATGTCGACCGAAACTGACGAAGCTGAATGGTAGACAAGGTATAGAAATCCATAAATAGACTAAAGGCTAAAGGTTTGTTTAGTGCAATTGAAGTTTACACAAACTGTCCAAACATCCGAAGTTTCTGAGCTGAGTTGCCGAATACAGAAGCTTGTCCTTCTCGAACAGGCCACGACAAACCATGACAAACAACAGCCTCAGGACAGTGAATGTGTGCTTGACGACTTTTATGAGAACTGGGCTTTAATGGCATTGTGTGCTTTGTGCATGAGAATATTCATGTATGATATATGTAATCTAAGTTCAACACTCTGCCAATACAGTTTTTGCTACTTCTGAATCTGTCTTTGGGCGACTATCAGTGCTGCAATGGATCCATGTCAGCGATTCTGATTCACAAGCAACTCACGGCAATATGGTTCCACTGGAAGAACATGGAAGAACTCTGTCCAAGATTTTCACGTGGAAGGACCCACTGCATTCCACAGTCAAGTTGTCACATTAAACAAAGGCCGCCAGGAACAAATACTGAAATATAAGCAAGTGACCAGAACGATGTTTCAGAGCAAGTTTCACTATGTTTATCGTTTCAAAGCAAGACTGAATATGTACATCTCAGTTGCTTAATGAAGGAGTTGAATAGTTCCACGAATCGTTCCTCTTTGGATTCCTTGGGCTCGGCCATCCTGGAAGAAGGATACAAATGGTCGAAGCATGTCCAAGTCCAGCAAAATCGAATCAAACATGAAACAAATCAGCAAAAGGGCCTGATGGATTGGTTGAACATTGCAATAAACCAGTCCAAAGAGAACCTCGGTCAAGAGTGAAATGAAATTCGAATTGAGCCTTGGCTGATTTCGTGCCATGACCTCATCTCGACACCCTCCGCGTTGCTGTGATGAGCTACCCACAAATTCACATCCAAGTAACTGATACATTGGATCAACAATGCACAGATCGCAAATGATGAAGTAGAGGGCAGCACAGCGCAAAGCATGATACCTCGCTCAATAGGCTTTGAATGCAGAGCCGGCTTTGGTTTGATGAACCTGAGTGGTTCTATTTATATATCATTATCTATATTTGACAGCCGCTGGAATGATCTACAATACCCTCAATACACTTCTGGTATTTTGTGTCCATTCATGAATACTAATGAAAACTTACTATACATTTACATTACATTGGTCATTATTGGTCAACATTGCCAGGGTGTGCGTCTTCCAGGAATTTTGGGAGATGAGACTTCGAATGAATTCTGGATGGACCTTCTGCAGCTAAAACACTTGTAGACCTGTCGGACTTCAGCAATCTGCACTGCTGTAATCTCCTGCTGCTTGACCTGTTCCTCAATCTTTGTTCCCATGATCTTTGAACTGGATAGTGTTTCAATGAGCTCCTCATCGTCCAGAATGTTGCCTAGAAGGAAAACATCAGATGTTGAATCTAAATGCAACACAACACATGTCTCCTTTCTAACCAAATCTGCTTCTGAAAAGAAGCTTCGGTTCTTTGCTTTTCTGGCCTGTGGAAGAGCTCAAGAGCTGCAGGATCTTGTCCTCCAAGTCTTTCAACTGTGCCTTGGCCTTGGCAGACTCGATGACCAAATTCACTCGCTTTTCCTCCGTGGCCGGCTCTTCAGCTGCCACCACAATTCCAAGCATCTGATCTTGCAAACCGTCCTGTTTCACGGCCAGCATGCGCAGCATGTGTCATGAGAGTCATGATCTAGTCTCTATGTCTGTGTTAGTTCCTTGAGATTGAAAGTACATGCAAGACATGCACCAAAACCAAGAAAAAGTCGGAGCAAACAGCAACTCTCCTGAGTGGCCATGAAGTTCAGGATGCTGACTGCCACGCAGATTTCAGGAGGGAAATGCGGATTGGGAAGCTTCGTTGTGATATACAGCCTCAGCCAGTCTATGCAAATTGTAGCTATACAGTGTGACAGTATGACTCAGATTAGTCAAATTCATGACCCAGACTTGCAATTTGTCAAAAGGCATCAAGCGGTTGGTCTTTTCTGCACCTGTGCCAAGTCACTTGAAATCCTTGGACCACTCAATGGTGGAATCTCCCAATCTCACCATGGTGAGGGTGCCCTGCTTGAAGGTTGCCTTCTGAAGCACTGGATCCAAGATGGCATCAAGGCTCTCTTCCACGTTTTCCAGAAGAACAGGTGTTCCAAACTGGATGCAGTTCTCCAAATCTCGGATGTACGGCATGTTCAAACGAAGAGCCTGCATCAAAATCATGCAGCATGCACCCACGAAAGTCAGGACAAGCCGTTGCAGTAGAGTCAACATTCAATGAGTTGCCATTCATTCCGAAATATTGTCAAGACTCAAGACATTCACGAATCCACCTGAATCGAAAGCTTTCAAAAAACAGTTTTGGATGATCCGTGTGATCCAACTCGGCCCGCTACCTTGATGTCTGGGTTGCTCTTCTTTGTCCATTTGTTGGCCTGCATCTGCGGATCAATCATCAATGGCCATCGCCGAGAGTTGTCCAAAATGATGGCGTTGTCAATGGACAAGGCATCATTTGGCAAGTAGTCGATGACCCATTGGCGGATCTTCACTTCATCACCAATACTCTTCCTTGAATTTGAGACACAAAGGGATTTAAAATGCACCTGTTGAAAGTTTTGACTAAACTTGTTGCACATTTGCATGCAACGTATGTACCCCTGAAACGCTGAGCTTCCGTTGTAAATTGTAAGCTAAACCTGGTATTTATGTATATGTTTATATCATATATTGATACGCTATGTTACAAATTATGTATTGATAATGGAGCTGCGTTCAAAGCATATCAAAACAATGAAGACAAAGTGAGATTCAAAATCTAACTCTATAGACACTTATATTGTCAAACAACATCAAACAACTCTTCCCAAGGTTCGACAAGCTGAACTCCTTGCTTGCAGGGATTTTCAAGTCCGATAGCTTCTGCAACCATCCATCACAAGCCTCCTTTCGATATTGACTGGTGAACACTCCCAGGTAGGCAATGATACCAGAGGCGATCAAGATGTCACCTCGCAAAGTTCTGGCCAAAAATATGTTAATTCTGGTCCAGCAAAACCAACAAGCATGGCACTATGAAAACACCCACGGTTGAAAGCTACAGCATGGTACGGCCCTACTATGATGTCTTTTGAAATCAATGGATTTGACATGGATTTGACAGAGGCGGCCTGCCTGTCAAATTGTTGTAGTCAAGGCCCAGCTTTTTGCTCTTGGCAGACCAGCTGGCTTGCTCTCCTCCTAAGCCATCAATCAGCTTCTCAGCTCGTGCCAGCTTGGCGGCGCAGTCCTGCGGAAAAATGTGTGGCTGATAAACGTGGGTTCATTGATTGTATGGTGATGACAGGACTCACAATGCTAGTAAAGATGGCTTTGGAAAACCCCTAGTGTATGTCGCAGTGCCGGAGGAAGACCAGAAGAGCCAAAAGATGGCAAGCAAGTCAAGAAAAGATTGAACAAGTTTTAAAAGAAAAGGAATCAAAAAGACATAAAAACACGGTGAAAAAGCGGAGTCCTTCTGATTCCTCTGTAACTCTTTGGCCTTTTCATTGGCTTCATGCAATTGGGCTTCCAAGTCTGCCACCATATCCATCACTTCCTTGAGTTCAGCTTGCTTGGCTGCCACTGTGGCTTCTGCCTCAGCCACCTCAGCTTCAGCTTGTGCCAACTTCTGTCGCTTGGGACCCACCTCTTTGGCCACTTTGTCGTAGACCACCATGGCTCGGACCCATTTACAGATACCCATGGCCGCCAAGGAACCCTTCTTGATCTTATCAGGCTCAAACTCAGGATCATCATACAATGGCTTCACTTTGGTGATGACCGCATCAGGAATGTTGTCCTTGTCGAAGTTCACCATCCTGTTAATCAAGGAAGGATCCACCAGCAACTCTTTCTTGGCTGCCTCCCAGTAGTCATCCACCTTACCCTTACCATCTGGAGCCGCAACTTTCACTGGCTTCACTTCAAACATGATACACATCGCCTGGGCCGTCAGAATCACACCAGCAGGTGGAGTCTTCATTCCTCGCACCTCACCGACATCACCCTTTGACAACTTGCTGAGTGCCTCAAGGGCAGATTCATAGGCAGGCAGTGCAGCTGCCAAATCCTTTTCACAATCTGCTTTGATTGCAGCAGCATTGGATTTCTGGACATTGGCTTTCGCCTCCTCTTCTTCCACCACTGCCTTCTTTTCCACAGCGCCAGCCTGCTGGGCCTCCACTCGTTCACGCATCTCACCGGTCTCCTGTGCTGCCTTCTCTAGGACTGGCTCCAGATCATTCAGCTCGATCTGCAACGCTGAGACCTGTTCCTTGGCATCGTTGATCTTGTCAAGACCGGTGTCATATCGCCACTTACCCTTTTGGACAATCTGCCGGCGTTCCTTCAAAGTGGAAATGAAGGAATTGATCAGCTCCAAATAGGAAGTGGGTGTCACGTAGAAGTGTCGTTTGGCCTCCAACAGGAACTTTTCGGAGAGTGCAAAAACAGATTGCTGTGCTTGCACCATGATCTTGGTGACATTCGTTCGAATAGTGTCATCAAAGTCGAGGTCTTTGTCCTTTGACAAGAACTGATTTGCCACAGCGGACAGTGCATCAGCGGGCCACTCATGGAACCAGTCAATGGTACAGCAATTCACCAAGCTTGGGAAGCTTCGTAGTCGGTTTCTGAAGGCTGAGCCGATGGGAGACATGCAAATGACAATGTGCAAGTTTTTGCGGCACTGTTCCACATACCAACCAAAGATCTCAGCAGGAGTGTTCTTACCCACAGCGTTTGCTCCCTTGCTACACTTTTCAGTGATCTCGAGCCGGTCCTCGTTGGCATACAAGTTGGGCACTTCACCAGTGTTCAGAATGGATGACACCTCCTCCAAGAATGCTTCCTTGGCAATCTGTGTGTCTGAGAACAAGAACACCGTGTTGGTATCCTGGGATCCACTCTTCATCAACATTCGCTTCATGTCATCGTGCCATTCGTTCATGCCGTAGCCCTTGGACATCTCGATCTGGAAAAGCTCATATTGAGCGACATACGTCGCCAATGTGGTGGTTGCCTTTCGACCACTTCCACCAACACCAACCAGCAAAGCATTGCCTAGTGGAAGGCGAAGCACTCGAATGACTCGGCAAATGTGCTGAATGAAACTCATGAACAGCACCAAATCCATGCGAATCTTGCTCACAGAGTTGTAGTCCTCCAGACATTCCTGTACCTTTCCTGCAAGCCGTTCATGATCCTGCATCTCCACATATGCTGTCGACTTGGGATCGCAAAAGTCTGCAAAGATCACAGGTTCCAATTTCACAGCTTGGTCATATGGGCGTTTCAGATGTTTGTCCATGTTTCTCTTGCACAAGTTTGTAAACCAATTCATGTCCTGCTTCGTGGTCAATCGATCCTTGAAGACTCTCTCACACTCGTGAAGCCAACACTTGGCCAAATCATCAACCTTGGGCAAGGACTCTCTGCTGCATTGGCAAATGCCTTGGAAGACCTTGGACACATCTCGCATGTTGAAGGTATAATGTGACTTTGCCGGTGTTGGCAAAAGCTCTTTCAGCACTGTGCTGTAGACCTCCAAGGTGGCAGTGACAGCACCTGAGGCGGCACCAAGAACATCACGTGCCATGACGCTCATGAACTTGTTGACCACCGTCACAAAGATGCGGCTCAAACTTTCTTCGTCGAATGGGGTCACAAAGAGCAAGTTGAACCAACGCGAATATCGGTCTGTGATGTCATTCTTGCCTCCTCCTGGCGGGCACATTGCAGCCAACATGTGAATGTCAATCAGCTGTCGGAACTCCCATCCTTTGCGATCATACCAGCCATAGCCCATTGGTGTCAAGATGAACATCTGACGTAGAATCTCGATAGGTGGCTGAGCACCGTACTCCTCCTTGAAGGGCATGTTGAGATCGTCAATGAAGACCAACATTTTCTTGTTGGGAGGCGGGCCAAAGGTGCCCTTCTTACGCTTGTCCAACTTGCCATCAACGACATCCTGGGTCTGGTTTGCAGTTGTCTGTGCAGAGAATGCGAATGCATTTGTCGCATAAGAGTCTGCGCTGAAACCTTGAAGCAACATACCCTGGATGGACGCCGTCTTGGCAGTACCTGTTGGACCGCTGATAAGAATGTTGTATCCTTTCTCAATCAGAGTTCGAATCAGGAATTGGTTGCGGCAAGTGTCTGATGTTGGAACCACAATGGTGTGGTAGGGTGTGTCCTTTGGAATGTCAAAGCCTTCAATTCGCTCAGTCCAAGGCTTCCACTTACCTCCCTCCACCGCATCCACAAAGGAGTCATGCAGCAAACCTTTGCGTGGGGCCGATGGCATGGAACCACCACCCGTGATATCGACCTTTGTGAAGTCTGCAACAAAGTTGAACTTCTGGAGCAAATCCTTCTTGTTGTCCATGCAAGCTCGAATGATGTCGCAAACAAACAAACGGCCATCGGTATCAGTGCAGGCACCGCATGTCCAAGTCATGGTGAACCAGAAAAGTTGGAAGATCATGATTTCTCTGTCCATGAAATTTTGTCCCAGGTCCATATCATCATCAGGCTCCTCTCCCTCTGGGATCTTCACCTCTGCCTTGCAGAAGTTCTCTGTCTTGTCTTGCATCAGAGCATCCATCATTCGCGTGGCCATGCAGCAAAGCCAACCATCAGAGACTGGGAAAGGAGTTTTGACCTTGTGGGTGCATTCAAGCATGACCTCAAAGTAGTTGTTGAACAGTGAATAGAGCTGATCTCTGTGCTCATCCTTGATGAAATCTGGGAGCGTAATGAGCCAGGAATCAACAATTGGCTTCCAGCCCAAATCCGTATCAGGCTCCAAGAACACGATTCCGACTCGGGAGACCGTGGCAGGGGAGGCATAATCCAAATCCCTGACCTCGAACAACATGGTCGTCACTGTGGAGAGCTTGATGATTTCTCCACTGTTCAAACACAACTTCTTGTTGTCATCCAGGACAGTGTTCATGTTCTCGATCCAAATGGCATCCACAGGGCCATCAAGCACAACCCACTGTCGCTTGCCATCTCCAAATGCTTTCATAGCCTCTCGAACAGCAATGGCCAGGACACCATCTGTCCACTCTTGTGTGTTAAGATCACTCTCTCCATACAGCTGTCCCTGGGTGATGGACTTTGGATTCATGACGTACTGAGTCACAGGCATCATCTCCTCTCCATCTGCCAGCTCCGCAAGAGTTTCAGCAAGGACATTCTTCACGTTGGTCTTGCCGCAGGGTGGGATTCCGACTGTCATGAGACCATGGCGCACAAGCACCGTTTCCCACAACTGGATGACCTTGGTCGTGAAGGGCTTTGTGGGTTGCAAGCCTCGCTTCTCAGCAATCAGATCAATGGTGGCCAAAAGCTTGCCAGCATTGCTTGGAGGCAACTCCACCCCTGGGAACAAATCTCCAATGATGCCTTTGAAAAGTGGCAGGTCTGCTGTGGTAAACTTGGGCAAATTCACATCAGTGAAGGACCGCAGGGCAATGACATCTTCTGGGTACTGGTCACCATAGGTTCGCTTTCCGTTTCCACCTGCCACCAACAAGGCGTTCAATCCTCGCATGCCGAAGTCATAATGGCGCTGAGGAGAAAGCTGCTCTGACGACAGCTTCAGGGCCATGGTGGCCTTTGTGCCAATCACCTTGGCATCTGAATAACCAAAGGAGTACAGTCGAATCTCAGCAATCAAGGCATAGTTGGGCACCTGAGAGAAGGATAAGTACGAGCTTTTAGCAGCACATTTCAAATTTTGGATATGTTCGTAGCATGTTTGGAATCGTTCAGGATCCTATAGGGAGCTGGCCACTACTGCCACAATGCGGGCTTTTCAAGTAACCAAACAGAAATGCTAGAAACGCTGGCATCTAAAACAGGGGGTCGTCACAAGTTAAGCGCATGTACGGGTCATGGAGACATCTTACCTCGCTTGCTGTTGCAAACTTTGCACAAGGTGCAGTCCAAGCACCATCATAGCACATGGTCGGAACAATGCCTTCAAGTTATCTGGCAGTTCTGATCGCCCAGCGTAACCTGGATTCATGGTGATGTTCACAGCGCAGGTAGGCACCTCATTCCACAGTGTGATTGCAGTCCACTTCTGCCAGCACCATTCTCACCTGTTTCATTTCTTGTCTATTCACCTTCGAAGATATGCCCTGAAACATTGAAGGGTCTTAGTCCCCGGCAAGCTTGATCTCTGTCTCCTCAAAGACGAACTTGTCCACACGTCGCTTGATGGCGAGGGAGATCTGCTGAATCTGCTGTGCCACCACGGACAACACCTCCAAGGAGATTCGATTGAACTCATCGAAGCAACACCAGGATCCACTCGAGGCGAGTCCTGCACAGTGGCTGAACACAAAGACCATCGATGTTTGACAAAGAAAGGTTTTGGCACCAAAAAATCAAGAAATATATTATTGATATTATAATTATAGTATGTATGTGTACGTATACGTTGTCTTTTTTTGGAGTACAACACTTAGATTCATTTTGCCATCAGCTTTTAGCCTCAAGTGCATAAGTGTTTCCTACTCAATTCTCCTATCTGTGAAAGGCCCGCCTTTGAAGAACTTGGCCAGCTGCAAGTAGTCCATGGAGTCACTGCCTCAGAACGTTCAGATTTGAACCATGTGTACTACACCAAGAACAGTTGAATAGCATGCGATGTACAGCCAGGTGACAATTGAAGACCACACACCTTGGCAAGTGATGCAAAGTCTCAAAATTCCCCTCGAAATTCCAAAGCGAAAACTTCGTCGCCAATTTTGAGTTTGGGCTCTGACTGGATCGCCAAAGCCTTGGCCAAATCCTTCGTACTTTCGGTCTTTCCGGTTCCAGCAGGTCCTTCTGGAGCTCCACCATAGTACAGTGCGAATGCACCTGTCGCTATTCTGATTCTGACTTGAAGCACTGAGAGGGACAGCAGGGGATTTTTTTTCAGACGGAACAATCAGCACAAGATTCCTGGCTCTGCATGGACTTTGGCTTCAGCCAACCTACATCTCAAAATTGAGACTATGTAAGCAAATAGTAGAAACTGGCACTGAGAATGGTTCAAGTCCTGAATCTGGACATGAGATATAGATATAAATATGCACATAGACAATAGATGACAATAGATGTAGATATAGATATAGACATAGATATCCGCCGACCCGAGTCGGCGTGACTGGCAAATATCTTATGCAGGATCCAAATGTGTCGACGGATCCTAATCCTAGCCCAAAATCCAAAATCCAAAATCCGAAATCCGAAATCCAAAATCCGAAATCCGAAATCCAAAATCCAGAATCCAAAATCCAAAATCCAAACCAAACCCAAAATCCAAACGGGCCGTTTGGAGTTTGGATTTTGGATTTTGGATTTGGTCGGGCCGGGACCGGGGGCGATGGCCATGTAGCAAATGAAGATGTATGGCCGAGCTGGCCACCTGAATTTGGCCTAGTTGGAGGCGCGCAAGCTTGTAACCGAAGGGTTGCAGGCTCGATTCCCCCCACGAGCGACCCAAATTGGGCACCGATTTCCGGCGGAGGGGTTTTGCCGGAAATCGGGGCTCGATTTCCAGCCCCGTGTTCTGGAAATTGGGGCCCAATTTCCGGAGAAACTGCAAGCCAGGCGGCGTTGTTCGAAACGTTGGGTTGACTTTGCGCGGCGCCGACCATGCGTGTAAGGGCAAAGGATGTCAACATCACGTGGTTTTTATCTAAGCCTTCAAAATATCAATAAATATATTTAGATATATAAGTATATATATATACATTATATCCAGCATTATATACAGTTCCTTTTCTCAGCTATCCACAATCCCTGGTCCAATGCAACAAATCTCCCGGGTCGGCGGCTGACAGGCGCTAGCCTGTTTAAATAGGTATAGATACGTACAGATATACATACATACATAGGTATGGATATAGATTTGATATAGACATAGATGACATAGATATTGACATTGATATTGATATGATATATGAATGATATGAATATATATATGATATAATATGTGGATGGATGTGTATAGACTCGTAGATGATATGGCAACATGGATATGTAGATTCTGGATAAATAGATTATAGTCTACAGTTATAGATACTAGATAATGAATATACGGTACCGTAGACATACTGTAAATATATATATATATAGTATGATTCTTGATATACAAAATACAAAGCTCTCGATATCAGATATCAGTTTAGAAATATATGGACAGAAAAACATAAAGTGCAGTTGGGATGCCCATCAATGTTCGGTAGCATCTGTCCGTCAGGGGAGTAATGACCAAACGAGGTGAATTGCCCAAGTACTCAAAGCCGTAGAGCAATGTGGAGTTGACCTTAGTCCCCACCCGTCACAAGCATACCGAACCACCAATGACAAGACTCACCACCAATAACTAAATCACGACCAGCCCGATATGTTCCGTCATTGCGTCCAAAGGACAATGGAGACCTTGCACTCCATCTTAGCATTCCTCAGCCAACTTGGCAGAAAATCATTCAGGTCATGAACTTGCCAACGTCTCACGTGATATGACAAATGAATACAAATGACATAAATGCCAACTTGCATTCAAAACAGCTGCCCTTTGGCAGCAAACTTGGAATGTCAAGTTTCTCTTTGGTGGAGTTTGGAAGTGTAAATGTGCCAACATCCTGGCAGTGGAGCTTTCAAGAATTCATGACAAGTCTGGATTCTGGTTCTAGATTTTTGGTTCGATGTTTGCCATACTTCGCATTGACCGCATTGAATGATTGGACATTTAGCCAGAAGACTTATGGACAACAACAGGCCTGCCAGTAGTATCGCAACTGCGACAGCCATGCGAAATCATCCGGTGAGTCTACTCGCTTCTGGACCAGGTTTGTCACCTGCACTGTAACAGTCGTCCCAAATGGGCATGGCACATTGACACATCGCAGGTGTTGTATGATGTATCTTAATTTTGAATACACATGTTCAGTGTTTTCAGTGAACACACTCTCTCCCCACACACAAAACCTTTCCAGGGACATGGACCACACCTCATCTCTGGCATGGACATCCAAGGTCACCATGGCACCGACAGTGACACGGTTCAACTTGGTCATCTGTCCTCACTGTGCTCAAGACTGGGAACCCTAGGTTCCAAAAAAGGTGAAAGGAATGCGTCAAAGAAAACGGATGGCCAGAGAGAAAGAATGATAGAATATGATAGAGATAAAACGAACAGAAGGCAAGTACATGAAGTAAGTTCAAATTCGCAGCATGATAACCAATGTGAGTATGCAAAGATGCATTACGTTACATGGTTCGCATCAGTTTGCCAAGGTGTAAGCGAATCCAGGTCCTCTCACAAGCACCACGATGTCTTCCAACTGCTTGAAGAGCTTCCTAGAAATGCAGAGCAAGTTTCACAAAGTTCTACGCCTGCATCTCACTCTAGTCACCCCTTTGTGTCTGCAAGAGGCTAACGGACCACCCCTTTGCTAGTTGATTGCCTCTAGTTTCGCTTGCTAGTACTGAGATCACGATTCAAGTATGGAGGGCGACCACGTACAAAATGCAGTTGAGATGCTTTTCATACTCCGCAATGCTTCCAGACTTCAAAGCCTGTGTGACTTCCTGTGTCCAAAAGATCATGTCCTTAGCACAGAATCAGTTCTGATCAAATCTGACCAACAGCTGCTAAGTTTAAATAGTCTCTATAGAAACTGTGTGAACGAAACTCACAGGTGTTCGAAGAACAGTCTGCAAACAAGCAAAGACGAACGTGCTGGTAGCATTCATGACATTAAAATATCTCTTCAAACGAGGCGCCGTAGCCAACACAACCTGTCCAGGCCACTCACAGCACCACCTGGGGTAAAGTGAGAGAAGCTGGCACTATTCGGCACTATGACATCGTGGACGAAAAGAGCCATTGTCCGAAAGGCACACGTGCATCTGTTTCTTTGAGCAAATACAGCGAAGTTGGTGAAGTACCTCTATTATCCTTTGCTTTCTCAAATTTTGTAGGGAGAAACTGAAGACCTGTGACATTGTGAGACAAGTCACTTGACACGGTCTGCGCTTGGATATGCTTTGTTGGACTTATCGGTGACCTCTCGCAGAATGTCCATCATTGCTTCCTCCACCTCAACAAGCCAACATTCCACAGCACCGGCATTGCCCGGCTTTGTGACGTCCACTTTGTTGGTGAAGTCTACCGTCTCACCCTCTCCGCTGGTCATCGCTTCAATGATCTCATTCCTTAGGGTATTCATTTCCATAGCGTGCAGAGATGGGTTTAGACTTGATCCAGCGAGCGTTCCTGGCTCTTGTTTGAATTCCAGACTGTCTAAAGACATTCCATTGCGCCCAACACATTTGCTTTGAACTGGCATGTTAAAGACCACACATTCACTTCTCTCTTGTCAACACCTTAAAGAACGACAGTGCCTTTCACTTTCTCTGCAACTTGGGTACTTTGAATCAAAGCGAACTTTGGCAATGCCTTCAAAGGCCTTGTTCAAGTGAGGCTGCACCAGCGTAGGGTCCTTCGAAAGTGAGTACGGAATGCAGGGAGAACACCGTAGGGTCGAGAGATTGCCCTCTCAAAGAGTTCCTTTCAATTGTTTATCCCAGAAACATGGGTCTACATCGTGCCCATGAGCCAAATGTGACGAAACTCGGAAGGCAACAAGCATAATTTGCAACTTAAATTTAATCTATAACGGCACAGACCCCGAAAAAAGACAGACAGACAGACAGACAGACAGAAAGAAAGACAGAAAGACAGAAAGACAGAAAGACAGAAAGACAGAAAGACAGAAAGACAGAAAGACAGAAAGACAGAAAGACAGAAAGACAGAAAGACAGGAAGACAGGAAGACAGAAAGAAAGAAAGACAGAAAGACAGACAGACAGACAGAAAGAAAGAAAGAAAGAAAGAGACAACATGAGCAGGACTGATGCTTTTTACACTGAAATACCAAGACATAGGACGTATGAGAAACATGAAGCAGTATATGACGAGACTCATGAAGAGACGCATAAAGACACACATGAAGAGAGAGACAGAGAAACACCCAGAGACACTCAGCGCGCCCAACAACAACCCTTGCGCCCGCCAGTGCGACACACTTTCTTCGTGTTCAAGAGAGAACCCCTACAGGAAAATTACACTTCAAAATGCTCCTTGGTCTCTGCCAAGATCGAAAGCAGGTCTGCATCGTTCAAGAAGAAGAAACGGGGGAAATACAACCTGAAAGCGTCACCCCAGGCCCCATGGTAAAACTGAAAATTCTGGTGACAGCAAATGCGAGGCGTTCCATGTCTTTTCCTCAAGGTCATCAATCAAATGCTGATTACATGGCCGACATGATAACGCATGCCCACACGCCTCTTCGTTTCGAGGTAATCCTTGAGTCCCTTCTGGACCTTCTCGATAGTCACGTTGGCCTACGACGTAGGCACTGAACTGAGAGGAGTTGACAGGACAATTTTCATCTGAAAATGCTCAAAAGATGGAAGTCGGTCGCAATAGTTCTTATCGATGAAATTCGACGAACGTACTTGGCTCATGCCTCTGTCATGTCTTCCACGATGTTCTCAATCTTCGAGATGGCAATGCAATTCCTGAGTGGCAGTTCCACGCAGTCTTTTAGTTTTCCAGCAAAAGGCCTGCAGTGCCTTGATGAATGTATAAATGAGCCCAATGATTTGAATGTATTTAGGAAGCCTGTGAGGTACTGAAAGAACAGGCGCCCTTTTGCTTCGATTTCAAAACCAAAAAAGGGGAAAAATGGGCGCCGTGTTGAATGTCGCCACAGGCCTCTCTACATTATTCAACCAATGATCCTGCGAACTTAACCAGGGGGTTCAAACCTCAACACGTACAAAGCGAAGCATCACAAGTTGACTGGATAGATAGATGTACAAATGTATTTTCAAGATTTTGTCCAAAGCCCCAAAGGACAAGAAAAGTTGAATGAAGATGGGTGAAGATACTTGGCCTTTTTTCGGGTGTTGTCTATACTGTGTGTCCGCGGATGGGCATTTGGTAGTCAATCTGAGTGATTGAAGCATCTACTCCAGTGAATGGTTCTTTACTTTCTCTCCTACACGTTCCTCCAGTGAACATGTCTTTTCATTTCTTTCATACGATTTCCCTCAATTCTCTCACGGTATTCAAGACGGTATTTCATGCAATAATACCATTTCACCGGAATATTATACGTACAAATATACAAGTACTACCCTCTGAGAAATTCACACATTCATGGTTTCAATACAGGGGAAGACCTCATGAGGGGAAATAAAACAAAATATATCAAAATATCTACTATTTTGCATGTGATTAATTCTAAGTGCAATCCCCAAGTTGCCTTTTGAGTCAGTTGAAACTGGTGCATCCAAGATTCTTGTTGGAGTCAACTTGGGCCATGCGCATACGGAAGTTGCTATCAATGCGAGCAAATGACTCAGACTCCTGAGAATGACTTCAGCTTCACGCATTGCAGACAATCGATTCCGATCGTTTCAAGGCTTCTTAAGTGACAGCGCTCTAATCCGATCCCGTTTGTTCATTCCGCTGTTACAGCATCACACAGCTGTCCTGAGGCAGCTGGCGCTTGATATCATCTGAGGCAAAGATAGGCTCCAATGCCATCCAGGACCTGCTTCTGTTTTGGTGCTTGCTTTTGCTGTTGCGAAAATCTGCTGAAGTTTCCGAAACATTGAAATCTATTCGGGGACTCTGACATGAATAAATCATCGGTGATTGTGATCATTCATGTCTCCCTGACATGAGTCGGCCTCTGCAAGGCGATCACTTGGTCGATGAAGTCTTGGATGTACATCAGAGTAGCCTCCCAAGCATGCACCTCCTCCTCGAAGGGCTTGCAAAAGGGACCTGACAACAAGCAAAGACATCAAGCCATAGACTGTTCTATGCGCCCTTCACACGCATCACTTGCAGCAGATTTAAAAATTTGCACCCTGTGGTCCAGAAATACCTTGTGTTGTCGTTTCAGATTCTTCAATTCAACTTTGTAAGTTAAGATGAACTCTATACAAGCATCGGCAAATTTGCAAGACTAAACTGACTGAGGCTGCAGCTGGAGCGGATCGCCTGCGTCTTGGAGATATGGTCATCCAAAACCGTTTGGATCTCATCAATGCCTCGAAGCAAGGGCACTCCGTTGCGCTCAGCCGTCAAGAACTCCAAAGGTTCCCAATCGACCTGCATCAGTAGATTCTATATGATCCTATGAGACTCCAAGTTCCGCAATCTGATTGAAGTCTAGAGATGAGGCTCTCAGGGGTCAAGGGATGTCAAGGGTATATGCATGTATATGCAATATGAATGGTACAGATTGGTACCAATGGTCTTGTTGCTTTGGCACAAACATGCCCAGATATGCCCAAATCCTCCCAAGCTTATCTGCGAATCCATGCCCAACCTTCATGTTTCCCATGGCTTTCTTCAAGCCATGCTGTTTTGCCGCAGCTGTGGACAGCTCCTCAAAATCCTGGGTGAATTCATTGATATTGTGGTCCAACATCATCTGCAGTGTGACTTTCTTGTAGTCGTTGCCATAAAGGGCCGGCTTCGGGGCGCTGTCACCCATTCGATCGAACATCTCTTTCCAGTGTCGGTCCAGCACTGACTCCTTAGTTCTAAGCGCTAAAGTTTGGTGTGCAAACACGTCGTGTTCAATATTGTTCAAGCGCACCCTAAGCACGTGTTCTTTCTTGCTTTTTCTTCAAACAAGCAAAACTGCAAATCAAACAAAGCCATGTCGCCTAAGCTTGGGGTGGCATCTATTTTTCTTGCTTTGCAAAAAAGGCGTTCACAATACCTTCATCAAGCAGCATTGGCAAAGCATTTCAGGAAGGGGAACAGACCCTTGAAGACCTCAATTCCTTGGCGTAGCTCCTTTGCAATCTTCTGAGCCGACCTGAAGGGAATGCATGGAACACATTGCCAAAGAAGGAGGAGGTGGGCATTCTATGGCTTAATGGTGCGTATGATTGTATAGCTGTATAGCTGCGTAATGCTACATAAGATCTTGGCCTCATGTTGTCGTTGTCAAAGTCCTTGATCATCTTGTAGACCAACCTGAAGTGGGTGGTTTCTCTCAGAGCCAACAAGTCGGCATGAATGCCCAACATCTTCTAAAATCAGAATATATCAAAATACATCGAAATAAAAATAAAAATCTGCAGGCAATTCCAACAAGAAGCTTGTACCAGGCATCGATAGTGTTTTCAATAACTGTGGAATTGTGCGTCGCAATGGGCTCATTGGTCCACTTTTTCTCAGAGCGCTGGAATTCAATGACCGTGCTCCTCGGCAAAACATTTGAACATGATCTGAAGATGGAAAGCTGCTCTGCAGGTCACGCACGTCAGCATTATGGATAAGCAGGTTTACAAATTCGATGCAAGTTGCCACAACAAGTAGTATGGGTTGAAGTCATCGATCATGCCGTCCAACTCGTAGTAGTCCTTGGGTTTGAGCAAAGTGTTGGTTCAAAATTCAACTCAAATGCTGCTGTCAGATTACGGTCAATCCCTACAAGTCTCTACGACAAGACTCGGTAACTTCCAACCCCAAGAGCTGCTCACGATCCACATAGGACTTGGTTCGCTTCACAGCCTGGCAGCTTTCTCCATGACACAGCATGTTTCAATCGAAAATTGAGGTGAGACCGGTGAGACCTCTAAAATCATGATTCCATCATTCTATCATTTCATTATTCTGACATAGATTGAAGCGCAAGTGGTAAACAATGATAAACGTGCGTAGTAAATGTCGTTCTGTTTTGCCAGTCTGCAGTCTATCGTTCTATCACTCCATCCTTCTATTGTTCTATCATTCTGACATTCTATCATTATGTCGTTCTATCGTTCTTTCATTCGATGATTCTTTGGTTCTATTATTAATAATGATAATAATAATTCGATTATCATTTCATCTTATCATTATATATCATTATATTGCATCGTTCTATAATCTATCATTTCGTAATTTTATCATTCTACTTTTGTACAAATAGCATACAATCATAGATTGCAAGTGATAAACGATGATCAAATAAACGAAAATAATGTAATGAAAAGTCTTGAGTGATTGTCACTAAAAGTATTCAAATATTTTCCATACCTCATGCAAGCTTTACTGGATTGCTGTAAATGAAAAAATAAAATATAAAATAACAGGCATTTGAGTGATGTTGGTAAACAACACAACTGCAGCATATTACAGCGTCTTGTGAACCCTCAAAGACCTCTGTTCAGCTCGAAAGTGCCTCATCCAAGTCTGCCTTCAGCTTGTACACCTCTTTTTCGTAATCTGACAGACCTTTCTTGTAGTCCTGGCATGTTGCAGCATGTCGCAGATGTCGCATCGAGATCAGAATCTCCAAGAAGGATTCTGGTGAAGCTCCTTGAATTCATTGCGGATCCTCTGCAAGCTCTCCCACCACCTCAGGCATGCGAGATGCATCTCTGAATCAGCTTTGCAAGAACTAAAGTTGATCAGCACTGGCGAACTACCCCTGATTTCTACTGTACCTATATCTGTACCTCACTTTACCAAGTTGCTTTCTTGAGTCATCATTGAATTCCATCTGCTCTCCCTCTAGGATAGCAATCTCAGTGATGTTCCTGGCACAGATTGTCGTCTACGAGAAGCCAACTCATGAAATCGGACAACAAATCTGTGAATCTTGATCTCCTGTTCACTAAAAAGTGCCAAAGACGAACGTTGTGGTCATCAGAGCAGGTAACAAATGCTTGCCTCACAGTACCGTTCAATGAACACCAGGAAGGGATCTGCCATGACTTGGCGAAGCAAAGACGAGCTGACTAATTGCCTAATATCAGTCATTTGGACTTGCACATTCAATACCCCCATGCTATGTTTCTCTTGCTCCTCTTATTGTTAACATGCAGATGTTGTCAGATGCTATCAAGGGGCGAATAGGGCGCCCAGGCAGCGAAGCGAACACTGGCTTGATGTCCCTGGCACACAATGCTTTGGGCTTTCCGAGTGTCAACAAGGTGTTAGGTCATGTTGGGTCACATCTATGCTACACTGCTACAGGTTTCATCTGTCACTTCCGCAGTTCCACCTGCATGTTCCACCTTCCCATTGATCAGTACGAGACCCAGTACAAACTTGTCCATACCCCCGCTGAAGTGGACTATTTCTACTGCTACCTTTACCTCTTGAGATAAATCCACAATGATCAGTGTCTACGCTGCTGTGC
This sequence comes from Breviolum minutum Mf 1.05b.01, assembly GCA_000507305.1. NCBI lineage: Eukaryota > Dinophyceae > Suessiales > Symbiodiniaceae > Breviolum > Breviolum minutum. Next base: position 53,497 of record DF241264.1, on the reverse strand, counting down.
TTTCCACCCATTATATACCCCTCTCATCCCCTCTCATCATTCATATATGGGATGATATGGGATGATAGTTCATACTGTCACAAAGAGACTCTGAAGCAAGTGCCAGGAAGCCTGCAGTGGCTCTGCCCGACGCTGTCCACTGACCGCTGAGAACAGGCCAACGTAAATATCTTCTGACGAGGCCCTTGAGACAGAGCTGATTTGAGCTGACAGCAAATGGCAGGAAAGCTTTCTGATTTTATGGATGCTTTCATTGGAGCAGAAATCAACAAAAAATGTCAAGCACACGGAAGGATTCATATGGTATCATCAAAATCAAACGTAACATCTCGACTTTAGAGCTTCTAAACTTTTTGCTGACAAGCAACACCAATGAGGTTGCATCGGGTGACCAAGCCACAAAGCCAGATAAGCATTGGATTGGGTCAATGACCTCCACAGGCATGGCTTTGAGTTGTCTGATGTGAAATCATTGCAAAACCCGCCTGTGACAGGTCAGCATGGAAGTCGCCTGAGTGGTGCCACATTGTCCCACTAGTGGTGGGTGAATTATTCTCACACGTTGCAAAAAACATCGCTGCTGCTCGTACGGAAACAGCTTGCAATCGTTGAACTCAACACACACCTACTTGGAGACTGACCAACACATTCAAGCCCACCCAACCCATCCCTCTGGATGTATACATGATCGTAAGCTTTACAACGAAGTCTCCACTCAAGCATGTCACATGGCATCATTACCTTGTGGTACCCTCTTTGAATCTCTTTGACTTCTGAAAATAAGATCGCCATTGCGTCTGAGAGGCTGGTTTCCAAATCCCAAATTCTGATCGTGGCATCCTCAGAGATCATTAGCATGGCAAGTTGTTGCGGATGGAAAAATGTGATTGATGATGGTCGACAGAATGCCCTCCAACAAGCCCTACATGAAAGGAGCAAATAGTAAGGTCAAGACCGTACTGCACGTTGCAACCCCTTGGTTGTCAGTGTCATCAGCACGGAGCTTATACAGTAATTGTGATTTGCAAAATCATCGGCTGAATTAATGGCGATTCGAGTGCAGATAGGGAACGGTTGTCATCCTTCGGTGAGAAGGACAAGCAAACCTGACAATTCCCGCAGTATCTTTTCAAAGCCCATCTATTAGCTGAAACTATCAGTCTGTCTGAGTATGTGGGTTGCTGGCAAAATTCAATCTGAAGTTCAAGTTGACATGAAAACATCATACAAAAAACCAACAAGACATCTCAAGGCTTAAAAATGCTTACTGTAAAGGCTTAAAGTATCATTTCTTGCCATCCCATGGCGGTTGGATGCCAAGAAATATCAACACATAATCTGCGCCCAGGAACCACCGGAGCTTTATGGCCCTGCAGGAGGATGACATCTCCCTGCCAGTGGGGCCAGCGAAGCTGCTTTTTGGTGTTTCTAGCACGACGTCTACTGAGCGAATCTGAGCCATCAGTTTCAATCGTTTTGGCTTCTCGTGGTAGTCTTGTTGGTTTTTAGTATGTTTTTAGTATGCTTGTTCCAGTCTTGAGAAAGCTGAAATAACTTTGCTCAGTTCAAACTGGCCTTCTCGTACTCATCCGCAGGCTCTGGGTTTTCCTCAGTCCACCCTTCCTCAGGTGGATCCGGCTTTGGGAGAAGCTTGTCTGGGCCACGCAGCTCGTCCTTCTCCACCGTATTGTAAATACCTGGAATGCTCAAGCTTGAATTACAACCTGAATGTTCAAGAACCAAGAAGCCTCACAAAACTATTGCAGCAAATGAGAAAAGGGTTGCAAGCAAGATGCGCATGTGCTTCTCATTGCTGCCAATCAAAAGCCTGCAGCAGGCAAATCAACAACATGACTATACACTTCAATATTCATGCTCATGTTGTTTTCTTGCGCTACATCTGTACTCTGTACACATCTCCAAAAATGATGCAGGCGGACGATCTGGTGCGATCCTGCATTGACTGCAGCTATACAAAAGCGCATCCGATATGACCTTGCACATTATGTATCATATGTCGTATGAACATAAAGCCTAAGGCTATTTATTCGTATACTGTGTATATGCAGTTGTTAGTTGTTCCCCCTCTGATTGCATCAATAATCTCATGGTATCTCATCTTGCCTGGTGCCATCGCCACTAAATCCAGCAGCATTGATCGGCACACGAGTCTCACCATGTTCCTACCAGCGCATGGACAATGACAAAGCAACTGTAGGTGTTTGAACACATTAAATCAATTGAATCAAATTTTCTTGGTGCGGGGTCATGCCACCACCGGTGGTCCTTGGTCATCTGCGAAATTGCTTTGGTCATGAGTTCTTCACCCGTGACCATGTCCCAGAGCTTGAGAACCCCATCCTGCCAAAGCGCAGCTCCAACAAAAGAAGCAATAATAAAAACGCATTGAGAAAGCCGATCATGCGAACTCATCCTCTGCATGATACACACACTATGAGGCAGCCTCACTTCCTGTAGCAATGTACTTTCCATCGCGGCTGAATGCAATGATCTTCACAGGGCCTGTCCAGAAGGGTGTGCCATCAAATGTCTTTGAATATCTTTGACATGGACAAATTTCTGCACCAAAAGATCCATTTCATGCCACGTGGCAACTTGGTTGGTGCAATTTTGGGGTCAAATGTCGCATGTTGAAATGGCTTGAGCCTTCATGAGGTCCAAGCTTCTTGACCGGAGGTGGTGGCTCTTCGCCCTCCTCCCCTTCAGCTGGCTCAGGAGGCTCCTGGAAAGTCTGTTGGATAATTTCTTCGTCGCATTTTGGATTCATGTCATAAGCCAAAAATATGTTCTTCAAAGCACCTCGTCCGCATTGTCTTGGGGTACGTGCTTGAGAACTCTGATTTCCTTCTTCGTAGCAAAGTCGATGATCTTGATTGCCTAAGATCCATGCGCAGAAGTTTGCTGTGCCTTGCAGTATAGTGCATCATAGTGTACCTATCTACTGGTCTTATTCCATTCCTCTGCAATTAATGTTACCTATTGCATCCTACTGATACTGCTCACATCTGCTCACCATTGTCCAACTGGAAGCTGATGTCGCGTGGAAAGCAGCGTCACGTGCGTACAAGGCACCCGGTCTTCATCGTTCATGGCCAAAGCCTCTGAAAAAAAATGCACTCGGAACATCTCGGAACGTACACAAACAATTGGCAAAGTTTGTAAGATCCCGTGCAATTCAAAGGGACGCTTCAACCAACTGTCCAGACCAAGGCACGATCTTGTCCGTGGATCCAGCTGCAGTTGTGATTCGGCCACCAACATCTGCGCTGTCCAAGTAACGTCCTGCAAGTTCACAAATGCCTTGCACCTTCTAAACATGTCAATATAGGATTCACTGCAGCAATGCTCAGACATTTGCCCTTCAAAATCCAAGAAAGAATCTCCTGTTGGCGGTTCCCAGAAGTGGATCTGCGCAAGCGAAACATTGGTCAAGGATTGCAACTAAAAAAGCGAAGAAATATCAAGAGCCACAAGTTTCACACCCTGCCTTGCCAGCGCCACCGACAGACGCAATGCGCGAATCATCTTGGGACCACAGGACAGTGTGAACCGCCTGGTGGAGTGATCTCAAATTTTGACGGAACATATTGGCATTGATGAACAGAGTGAGCTTGCCTTGGTCAAAACAGAAAAAGCCATACAGTAGAGCGGAAGGCAAACATTCGCTCTACACTGAAGGTATGCTAGACCAAGAAAGGCAAGACTGTCGAAGACATCGCAGAGGGATTTCGTGTTTGGCCTTGTCATGCTTCAACAGCGGCTCTCCTTTTGGCTGCGCCTCATGTGATGAACTGCCTCTAGATTTCGGACAACCTGTGAAGGTTAGAATGATCCATGATTCAAAGGTTTGGCGTTGCAAATCCTCAGTGCTGAACGCAAGAGGGCAAAGCGTAGTAGCCTTGGTTATGAAGCGAGGCGGAGGTGTGGCATTGTGTCACCAAATCTTCCGACCCGGGTTGGTGTGCACAGAAAGTTTATTTGCTATCCAAATTTGTTCGGCAAATCCCAAACCCAAAATCCAGACCCCACATAAAGAATTGGGACTAAAATCGCATGCACGCCAAAAGTTTGGATTTTGGATTGGGGACTTGGTATTTTGGGGAGGGTTCCAGGGGAATTGCCACTAGGCGATTTTGCGACGGTGGGACGAGCACAGCAACAACCACAACAACCACCATAACCACGACCACACAACGACGACCAAAACGAAAACAACCAAGATGACCAGGACGAGCAAAACAACAACCACGACAACGACGACAACAACGACCACGACGACAAAACGACAACGATGTGTAGCTGACCTACCGAAACCTGACGGAAGCCCGGCAACCTACCGGACATTGACTCTCAAGCCTTCAAAGCGATGGATAACAAACCTACCGGACTTCGACGCAAAGCAAGGGATGGCAAACCCACGCAAACCCAACACCGACACTACTGTCTTGTGCCCGGGTACATCGCTGGCTTTACAAAGCATAGGATAAATAATGAGGTGTCTTGTTATTTGTCGGATCTTGAGTGGAGATATACTCATGTAATATACTGCTGCCAAGTCACATGTGGCTGTAGGCGGCACAAGAATCTTGCCAGCGCCCTTGCCGCTTCCAAATTTTGCTATGTTGTCAGTGAAGAAATAACTGGCTTGCGTGTGTGTGTATTTGTCGTACGGCCCTATAGCTAATCAAGTGTGGGCCCCCGGATGAGAAATTAGCAATTCATCGAAAACTAATTCCCCAAGAGGAAGAATTCTTTAGAGCATCTGCAGCCTTGATTGACTGGCTGCATCTCCAGCATTCTATGCAACTCACTCTTGACGTGACAAACAAGTCATCGCTCAACATGATACAGCAACTATCAAGTATAACTTGGGCATAGTTTTTTTCGATCATTCTAAATATTCATATACGTACATACGTATATATATATTATATTATAATAACAGACTCTATAATAATATATCTTTAGCGAACCTTAATGCCCAGATCATACATTATGGGATGAAGATCTTTTCAAGATTCTTCTCAAGGTAAAGGGCATTGTGGGTTGGAACTTGATCAAAGTACTGATGTGTTCGCATTGCAGCACCTCGGGGAGCTCTTCTCCATCTTCGGATTTCGGCATCGTTTCAGGTCCCTTGTAGAAGAGCTTTAGACCTTGGTTCAATCTCATGCAGCTGAAGGTGATTGCTCTGGAATTAGATGGACATCGTGTGACTTTTTGTGAACGCAAACAGTCAGAATTGGAATCGACGGTTTCCTTTCCATGCTAATTAAGCAGACTACCGTGCTTGTCCTCGCCATGGCAGAAGTAGTCCACACGGATGAGATGTTGACCTCGCCATTCAATCAGTTCAATCATACATCGACTTGGTGAAGAAAAAGTCTGTACATGTCTGTACTATAGATCAGAAGACCAGCACTGTACATCGCACCATATTGCACTATGTGGCGCCGAACATTGCACCATCAACCAACACAGTCGGTCAAGCCTTTCTTCAGCTCAATTTCCACAGGCTTGTCTTCCAAGGACAACTGCTTGTCATCTATGTAAAGGATTGCCTTTTTACCTCGGCAGAATGGACCCTCAAGGCTCAACACTTGACACTGGACACCACATCTTCGGAAACGTTTCAACACCCACCAGATCCCACTGTCATATTTATCTGGAGTGCCAGATTCCATGATGAACTCGTACTTTGCCTTCTTTGCATCTCCACAAGTGACATTGATGTACCTGGTGCTGACATCATCCGGAACTAATGTACTGGTAGGGTGAATGTCACTTATCTCTCATCGGCTTATCAGAAATCATAGACGTTTGCAGATCATCCAATTCTAGAGGTCATAGGACCTTGACGAGCTGGGCGCACGTGGTGAATCGTGCTGCAAAAGCTCCACCATAGCGCATGGGCAGCCCTTGCCAGGCTTGCTCGGTCTGCCAGGGAATTGCCACAGAATCAAAGAAATCCATAGAAATCCCTCGTTTTTCTCTGACTGGTGGAAAAGCAGTCAATATATCTTAGCATCAGAGACACCACGTTCACAAGCACATGCCCAAGCCTCTTCAAAGTCAAGCTGCTTCTCTGTTCGGACAATGTCTGGGTCCAGTCCCTCAGGAATGATGCCATCTTCATAGTCCTTCACACAGAGAACTGTGTAAACAAGTCTGATGATGACGATGATGATGATGATGATGATGATGATGACGATGACNATGATGATGATGATGATGATGATGATGATGATGATGATGATGATGATGACGATGACGATGACGATGACGATGATGATGATGATGATGATGATGATGATGATGATGATGATGACGATGACGATGACGATGACGATGATGATGATGATGATGATGATGATGATGATGATGATGATAGAATATATGGATTCAATTGCTGCAAGTGGGTTCGACTGCTGCAGACTCACATCAAAGAGTTTTCTCGGTTGATAAATCTGAATCAGCGGGTCCATTGGAAAGTACTCCGCAATGAAGCCAGGTTTCGGGATGACCTGAAGCATCAGTCGGTAGAAGCATCACACATCAAAAAAAACCAAGTTGAACGATCAGCTCCGATGATCTTTGCCCAGCCTGGCAGGATGCCAAATCCTCAGCTGTCAGTTTTTGGTTTTCTGTTCATGAATATAATTGAATGTTCACCTGAAATCCGTTGATGCTGCCCCATTTGGTGTAAAAATAAAACAAGTGACCGAACTGCTAAACAGCCTGCTGGCGAGATTCATGCTGCAATACGGCAACTGGCATGACCGCCCATTCTCCAGCTGTGTCAGGGCCCATGTAGGAGAGCTGGATGAACTTTGAAGACGTATTTGCGAAGAAGTCGACTGTGATACGATTGGGACCTTGAAACGGCACTAAATCCTCTGCAGTGTGAGAACATCATTAGAATATTGGCATTGACATAGCATAAACAGCAGAAACATTGAAACATGGACAGGCCTCCCAAAAGCTTTCCCTGCCACTCTTTGTCGCCTTCTGAAGAAAGATCAACTACAATCTTGTCATTCAGCCTTCAAGCAGAAGATGCGCACAAGATGCACCAATGCAAAACATAGAAAAACGGCACTGCAAGTGTGGCTGTCCAGCCTCAGAAGTGCTCCAGTAGCTGCTTCCATTTTGATGGTGTAGTCACCCATCTTTGTGATCTCCACAATGCCCTTCCACCTTGCGAATGTTGTCATGCATGTGGTAGCACCGTGTTGGGTTGCGTTGCACGTCATTGTAGTTTATTCAGATTGGTGCCTATGCTGCTATTGCTATCGCATCCTGTGATAGTAAGCTGTTGACATTGACACTGAATACATAGACTGCACATTGTGCTGTCAATATTGCATTGATATTGTGTGAATTTGTGCGATATTATATAGTTTCAAGATATCGTATTGTTGTTGTCATTTCAGCGACATTGAGCATGGTGCAATGTAAATCATCGTCCCATGGTACAGCATTGTATGGCAAAGGGATGCAGCACCATACACTACGATGTTTGTCTTGCAGTCTCCTCTTTCACCGATACTTTGCAGCTTGAAGGGAAATGTTAAATGCGAATCATTGAATTGACACAAATGTTAAATGTGTACTCAGTCCCAGCCTTGCGGCAAAGTTGCTGCCAAAGTTGGAAGGCAAACCTGTCCATGGCCTGCCCAGTAAAATCAGGTTTTGACAACAGTGCTTCGTTCATGGCCTGTGCATTTCGATTCGCCATAACACTTTTACAGGGTCGCAATGATTAGCCACTTGTGTTTTTTTTTCAGGTGGATGTTGCGGCTCGCACAAAGAAATGAAATCATCAACTTCACGCTCTTGACTCTTCACTCAAGTTCATCAGTTACAACTTGCAAGCAAGTTGCAGTTCTGACTTCACCCAGTCGATCTGCTGCTCCGAGCGGCTCAGGTCTGGCTTACGTCCAAGCAGTGGAGGAGGCTTCTGAAAGCCAGCAAGGCCTTCAGGAAATTCGAAGTACTCCACATAGAGGCAATCATCTAAGGAATCTTTGAGCACGGCTCGTTGCTGTCCATTCAGCGCTCGCAGGGTGGTTAGGGAGATTCTCTCCATCTCAATGGAAGAGGTGGATCCGGACAAATTGATCTTCACTATGTTGCGACCGCCACCCTTCGGCTCTGTGACGTTCCAAGTTCCTGCGGCTGCCAAGCCTTCGCTCTTCAACGTCAACATACCGTCAGATTTCAGGGTCAGCTCATCTTCAGTCAATTTGCCCTGTGGCTTCCACTGCCATACTGCAACGAATTCGTCAATCATGTCCTTGTTGCAAATTTCAAAACATCTTGGAACACACTGTTAATTGGCTGAGTTTAAACATCTTGAACAAAATTGCATGGGCCTCCTATTGTAGGAGTGATTTCTGACCCTTACAAGTTTCTGACACACCTAATCTTCTGACTAAAATCCTTGCCCTTCGCATCTGCAGCTGTGTGTCTGACTTGTCTTTTGGCCTGACCAAATTGTTGGGCACCTTGCGATCATTGCCTCCATGCATGTATGAGACATCGTAGGCTCCATTGCCCCTGTTGACTCTGGTGATAGTTCCAGTCACCCAGCGGCCCCCACCGCGATAGTTGACCTTTGCAAGTCAAAACTCTGACCGACTCTGACCAAAGCCATCGCAAAAATGGAGAAATGATGAGAAACTGAGAAACGATCAAACCGCTGTCCATCCAGATTGTCGATGCTTGCTGTTCACCGTCTTAACAAGTTCAATCAAGCGGCCATAACTGTGTCACCTTCTTTAAGTTCCTTCATGCCCCATCGCATTTCCCAGAATTCAGGATTGAATTCAAATCGTTTCTGCGACTGGAGCATTTGCTGGAAGCCGCCTTCACCAGCAAGTCATGTCAAATGCCCAGAATGGTTTTTAAAAGAATCATGAAACATTTGCCATACATTTGCCACAGGTGTGCCCTTTACTTCAGTTCATGGATGTTCATGATGTGCAAACCTGCCTAGCTCATTGACCTTCTTTTTTCCCACTTCATCTTGCGAGATGTTGACAATGGCGCAGCAAGCATCGCCCTGGCCAAATCAACACGTTGCCATGACAAAGGTAGCCTACCATCTGGTGGATGTTGCACTCTATGCAATAAGGAGCCCATAAGCAACGTTTGCCCAAACAATCTGTGGAGTCACAGGGAGTGGGCCTGCAAAAGGGGCGAGTCAACATGCGATGTCATAGCTTCTACAAGGGTCTTCACTGTACCGCACTCTGCCATCCTGCACAGCAACACACAAATGCAAGGCCCTCAGCTGAGCCTGGACAAATTCAAGAGCACACTTGTTTTTAAAATTATGAAGAAAACAGCCGGACTATCTTGCTTCATAATCAAGGGTGAAGTCGCCAAGCAAAACAAACAGAAATACATTCTGTAGACTGTAGATGTGTTCCTGTGTCGTGTGCGGACGCCCCCCCCATGAATGGTATCGTCGGTCCCTGTTCCGTACTAGTACTAGAAAGTACTACTAGTACCAGTACTAGTATTACTACTATATTATATAGTAGTAGTAGTAGTGCTACCTACCGGTACTACCGCCACCACCGCCACCCACAGCCCACGGGGGGCAACACTGTATCATAGTGCATTCACCCCTCCAATTTCATGGCTTTGCCAAGCTTTCAATGGCTCAATGATATACAGTATTCACCACTTTGCATTGTAAATTGTAAGCAAGGAAGCTATATAGATGCAAAATATCTATGCGGTGTGTACAGGAGTTGGCAGTCCCTGGTGTCCCTCCCAGTTTGTCCATGCACGCATGCTCACTAAAAGATGATGTAATACATTGTAATATCATATAATCGATATAATATGCAGAATCAATGCAGACTTCAGAATATGCAAACAATCGGAGAGCAGGCTGAAGTTGACCAAAACGCAGCGATTGGATGCTTTAATAAAGGGATGAATCATGATGAATCTTAACACAAGATCCACTTCACGCAAGGTCCTTCGGGCACAAGGCGGGTACATTGCCAGATTTGCAATGCATCGCGCTGCTGGTTCTGCAACGGCAGAGACTGAGAGGAACCTGAAACGTGTGACAAAGGCCAATGAACGCATGCGTTGGGGCAAGTGCTGATACAGTTGATACATGTTGATACCTTGTCATGAAAACCATTGAAAACCATCAACGTTGGTGCAGAAATCTCAAAAATAAGATTCCAGGAATTGTGCAGCTGAGATGCGAGGAGAAACGCTCCTGCAGGACATCGCAGCCACCATCGCGCAGGAATTCGGCCCTGTTCAAGAGAGGTCTGAATACAATTTGCATTTCCCAAAAAGTGACCCGACACAGAAAGTTTCCAATGGCTCCAAAGATTCTCCAATTTTACAAATATAGCTGTCCTGGTGAGGTCACCACTCTTACCTCGGCCACTGTGATTTTGAAAGCAATGCAAATCAAGGAGTGGAAATCACAGGTTGAGTTTTGGTTGCTCAGACACTCCTAGAAGTTGGTCTTTCTGATGTCTGCTCTTCTTCAATATTGTCAAAGAAACATGAAGAAACATCTCCTCGTGACCGAGCAGCTAATGGGACTCACCAAGTTTGCCAGTGCTGTGAGTGCCTGCGCACATTGGGCATCCTGCAAGTTTCACAGGGCTCTAGCCAAACGACAGTGATTCTCGGCATCAAGACATGCCTCAAAGCATACGTCAGGTCTACAATCCAACTTGAAAGCAGGCAGCATGACGACGGCTATTTCTCGGCTTTCAACACAGAGCCTGGTTTAGAATGTTGCGTTTGTTACATGTCTTCAAATGTTGTCCTCATCACAGCCCTGGTAGAGGTAGAGCACGAGTGGATTCTCTTTCTGGCGGAACGTTGCTTTCCTTACATGATCAAGTACTTGTGCCATCAAGAAGCTGCTTTGATACTTGAAAAGTATTCCGAAATTCTCAATCAGTGTGTGAAATCAAGAGGTCAGAGTCACACTGTGCAAGCTTTGCAAAGAACCTGCGCTGCTGCCAAAGATCTTATTGGGATTCGGTCTCTTGGCATTGGCATCAATCGGGAACAACATGAGGTCCAACAGCTTGCAGCAGCATGCCTCAGGAAAGCTGGGAAAGCCAAATGCACGCAATGAAAAATGAATCTTATGTCAAGTCACGTAGTAGTCACCAAGTCTATAATTAATCTTCTATTTTGTTCCAACTCTGGCACCGATTCGATCTATTGATGATCGACCAGTATGATGATTGTGTGTACGTGCGATCCTCTTCTGTCACCACAGCCCTGGCCTGGTCACTACCCTTCCAATATTCGACCACGGGAGGTCTGGAGAGGGCTGTCTGCACATCCTCAGTGGCCTTCTTTTTCTCCTGTCATGCGCTCAGACTAAGCTTCACCATGAACGGCTGGTCAATGTCGGCATGAACTACAATTGCTTTGATAATGAACTGGTAGAAATGTCTGCAATTCTCAGATGCAAGGCACAGTGAAAGCATGAACAACGTGCCTTCTCAAGGATGGGGCTGTTCTCCATGTTGACCAAGACAAGGATCTGAGCTCCCTGTCCAGCCGCAGTGTTAAGAACATATAAATCATATACGAGGTCAGTTTCATTGATTCTGACATCATTCTGACTTCTGACTGTCAATCATGTTGTCTCTTCAATCTCCGCTTGAAATCAGTTGGGCGGTGTTGAGCCCCGAGATCTTTGTTGGTATCATGTGTGTCGTCTTACCATGTCCATCTCAAGCCTCACTGGCTCCAGCAACTATGTCCTTTGCTACTTCCTCCTACCAAGCGATGCACAATGAGATACACTTCCAATGCACTTAACAGACTTCCCGTACAGCACGAGATGTGGGGAAAAAAATCTTCACTGAACAAAGTCCTTCTGAAAGCATCCTTCGTTCAGCAGCACCAAAACATTGAGACTCTGCGCAGCAATCTGAGTTCTTGCCCTTGGCAGTGGGAACCGTTGCATTTGATGGTAAAATGCTGGATGTCAAGACACGCATTCTTCGAATCGTTGAAAAGAAAGTGTTGGAAAGGGAAAGGGACGTATCCGTCGTCTGTTGAGATTCAGCACCTTTTGGCATTCTCGCATGTTTCTCGCAAAGTACGCTGGGGGAGCCACATGTCTTCTTTGCCTGGCACCTTCTCATTGCACACAGCGGTTCGGACGTTGGGCCTCGCAGTTGGAGCATGATCGAGAAGCGATATTCTTGGCAGATCTCTGTTCTCATGTTCTCTGTATGTCTGTGACGAGTGGACTCTTGCTGGTTGACAGGAATTACACGTAATTATATAATCTCAACATGGGCACATGTGCCATAGCTTCTACTACTGGGTTGTAGAGGAAGCTTGTCTCAATAGAATCCATAAAGGGGTAGACATTGGGAGGCTGCATGACAAAAACTCAAAGTGCAGCCGTGGTACGTGTGGTCCTTCATTGAGGTTTTCAACTGCTTGGCGAAGGCAATTGACTCCTTGCTCTCGTCGTGCACCACATACCTTTACACTTCGCACTAGGCTATGGCCGCTATCTGTTGTGTTTGCTCATGAATATGAAGCTAGAACTGAAAGATACTGAAAGTGTATGAACCTATCAACCAGTGATCATAGGATCTTTGACTCAGGACTTCAATGCTGAGGAACAGGTCGAAGAGCTTCAAGAATCGCTTTCCTTTCTTTGAACTCTTCACCTGCAAATCTCATATGGTTGAAATATTGAAATGGGGTCCTCAATGCCATTTGTGTCCATTTATTGGGTCAAGACTTTCTGAAGAGTTGTCAGCGAACATTCTCAAGCATTGTCCAAGATAGATGAGGACAATGTGAATCAACATATCAAAACCGTCTCTATATTCTACATCTACATCAAGACAACACACCTTGTCCACAATGTACTTGTAGTGCATGGATGCATCTCGATCACCTGTCAGCCAAAAGCGGCCAAACAAGGTTCACTAAGCCTCACCATGAGCAAACCAAGGAGAATACATACGGAAAGGCATCCAGAGCTTCCCGTTTCCCAAGTTCCCAATGGGCCTTCCAGTGCACCCATTTGCTTTGCAACGAAGGCCTTATTGGAATTGACACATCAACTCACAAGACAGAAGTATGAACAAAGTGCATCACTACGCAGACAAGAACTGGTACAGAATACACATTGCAAGAATCAAGGCAAGTGGCATGATAGTTGTGGAAGGTTGTGAATGAAATCTCTGACTCCAGGGTGAGTCCTGTTGAATACAGAAGAAGAAAACCCAGCACATAATTTTCATGACTGCCAGAAACCTTTGATGAAGTTTCGATCCTGTGATTGTGTGAAAGCTCGTAAAGCTATGCCAGTATTGAGTCCTGGATAGTTCATCATCGAGAATGCTCGCCGGGAGATCATCTCCTCATACTGGCCACCCAGGCATTCTGTCACTATACGGTCAACTTCGGCAAATTGCGGCCAACCAATTGTGCCTCAAGTGTCCAGGAACGCGGCAAAGGCATCACATCAAACGCACAATGAGTCTTTTGCTTATGCGAAATGCCTGGAAACGCATTTCGCAATCATCATGCTGCAAAGGCACCTTTCTTCATAGGATCATAGAGCTCAAACAGCGCTTTGATCGCTGAGTCAATATCACCAGGCAAATCCTTTTTCTTGTCTGAGAACCTGACTTGCCCGGTGAAAACAGGAGAATGCTTGATTCATCTGTGAAAAATGTCAAATCATCAAAGGAATTCATTGTAGGAAGTTTCTGATGCTATCGAGGGTCTTGGTGTTGTAGACTTGCCCAGTACCATCTTTGGCTAAATCCAAAGAGTAAAAGTTCTTGTACTCGAGGCGGAATTGTTTTCCACCTGTCCAAAACAGAATCGCCGAGTTCTTCACACCAAGTTGAAGGACACTTGTAGACTTAATCGTGTCTCGGCTTCGCACATCAAGAATGAAAACTTATATAATACCACGATTTATATGGTTTTCTTCGGATTGGAGACAGCTTCATAACTAAAAACTTGGGGCCTCCAGAGGACAAGGCCTGTCTTGTTCTGGGAGACTTGGTGTCATCCGTCTTGATCTGGGCAATCGGTTCCGCTCAAACAAGTTGATGCAAGTTCTCCAGTTCTCCAACGTTCTTCACATTACTTGGCAATTCCTTGCTTCAACCTCTTGAACCTGAATCCTGCCCTTTCCCGAAGCTTGAAACAACTATCACGTTTGACAGCTGATAGTAGCCAAGACGCTGTGCCGGGCGAAAGGATGCCCAGCAGGACGCTTGTGACCACCTGCACAAAGAAAAATGCATCAAGCAAGGCTTTGGCATATTACAAGTAGTGCGCGGTGGCTATCTTGGGATCACCTGATACCTCCTGATATCACCTCGATTTGTGCAGCAGGAATGTCGGAAGCTTGTGCCTGTAATTTTAAAAATCTTACTATGCTCAGTCTAATGTCCACATCTCAAGATAGGCCTCCGTCATGTAGATGAAACGCGCAGCACGCGCAAGGCTGGACGCCACTACCTGGTCCTCATGAGTTGAGCCCACTACAAGTCTTTCTGTCTATTACCAGGTCATTCCCTACGAGACACTCGCACAAGTACAGGATTGAAATAGAAACATGGTCACCAGCAGCAAATCCTCGCATTTCTCGAGCTCTGCTTTGAAGTCAGGGCAACTTAGAAGGTGATGCACCTCATTGTAAAGGTCGAAATGGTCTTGGAATGATTGGATTTGAAAGGTTCTCGCACGCCACGATGTCCCAGTCTGATTCGTTGAGTACGTCCCATGCAGTCAAGCTACAATCAAGATGCTGGCTTCCGCTTCTAATGCAGACTTCAGCTCCCCCATCAAGTCCGGACAAGTGAGCGCATCCTGGATCAGACTGATCAAACATTGAAACATTGCATCTGGATGCATCTGGCACTGCCTGAACTTGAATGATCAAGATTTGTATGCGCAAGGATGATTGAGGTGTTGAAAAAGTTGAAAAATGCGGCAAGATCAGCCAAGTTTAGTTGCATTCGGTCATTAGGTCTGAAGATGTGTTCGTTGCATGCGCTGTTCTTGGTCCTTTGTGAGCACCACTACGATGTTGAAGGAATGCCTGACGTCTGCATTGGAGACCTGCAAAAAGAGTGGCTGTAAAGCTCGAGGCTATCAATGGGAGATCACGTGTACTCTCTTCATAAACCCTCTCCATTGACGCAGATTTAATACCAAAAATGGATTCCTTCCTTGTCGCCGTAGTTCCGTCCAATCTGCAAAGCTGGAGCCAACTTGGAGATAGTGGTAAACAAATGATCCACCTCGGTATGAGCACTTTTGCAAATGTAAACAGGCCCGCTGTCTGCACAAACAGAGCCTGCCGAACCTCTAAAATTCCAAAAAATAGATTGATGAAACAGTACACAACGCCCCAGCCACTTTGCAACCAGGCAGCTACTGGCATCCCATCCGGGGAATGATCTACGTTTGCAGCCGTAAGGCAAAGATCATATTTTCTCTTCACGCCAGCCTGCGTGAATGCCTGGCAGTTTTGAGTCAACTTCCAGCTGGCAGGCACTCAACGAAGCTTGCACACGATGCCTTCGCGACTTTGGCGCTGGACTTCAGAATATCCTCAGACACTTGCAGGATCATCTAGGGCACCCCAAAGGATGAGGATCAGTTGAAGCAAACAAATCGACCACAGTTTCCAGTTTCCTAGTCTATACTGTCTGGCATGTTGGGACCTGCCATTGCTATTGGTTCTGCAGCCATGTCATTTACAGAGATGCCCTTTCGGCTAGGTTGAGATTCAAATGCCAAGTCACAATGTTACGACCCAGTCCGCGCTTCTCTTGTGCTGCCTTAGATCCAAAGCTTTCAAACTCGAATCCAGCCATAGAAGTTGATGCGCACGTCCCGAGCGCATTGAAACCCTGTCTGCCTATCATGCCTATGATTTGGCTATGGCTACGTCCATGTATGTTCTCTGCGGTGGAAGTGGCCTTCATCTCGTCTGCATTCCGAAGGTTCATCTTCTCAATCAACATGTCATTGCACTCCTCGCTCAAGTCCTACAAGAGATAAACAAATTCCTTCAGGCCACATGCGTCGAGAATGCTATGGCTTCCCAAGGTGCCAGGGCCCTATGGGCCCTATGTTCATGAAAGGGTGCAATCAAAAA
Source organism: Breviolum minutum Mf 1.05b.01 (assembly GCA_000507305.1). Taxonomy (NCBI): domain Eukaryota; class Dinophyceae; order Suessiales; family Symbiodiniaceae; genus Breviolum; species Breviolum minutum. The sequence continues at coordinate 37,311 of DF241264.1, read as the reverse complement.
AAGGTCCTCTGAATAGATGACAAACCTTTTGTCCTTGCGAAGAGGAAGCATCATCTAACTATGACATGGCACACTTCTAAGGTAGCATCCCTCCAGTTTGACTTGATTGGCAAGACTTCCATCCATAGCAGCAAAGCTTTACAATGCTACTACAATGTGCTGCGAGTACAATGACATCCAGTCGGGTGTTGCTGGCAAAAGTCTTTGAAGATCTTGTCTACTGACTTCTTGAGCTCTTCTGGGGCTTGCGCAGCCTTGCATGTCTTGGAGTTCTATGTGTGGTGATTGTGGACGCATTCAACAGTTCTTTTCTGTTGTGGCGGGTGCAACTCAAATCTTGACTTGTCAAGGTCGTTGTACATCGGGCCCTTGATGGGCCTCCTCTTCTAGGTTGCATCCGGAGACGATGTGATGGAGAAAGACCACCTGAGAGAGCACCAGAATCAGAATGTCAGAATATCGTATATGGACAGTTTTTGTGCGACCAAATGATGCCAAATGCACTGTGCATCTCTGTGCTCTGACCAGCTCGAAAGTGTCAATGAAAATCCGTGGAAATTGTCATCTCTGGTGGCCCTAACCGATGCATTCTATGCAGTGTCCGGAAGACCATGTCTGATTCAATTTTCTGCCCAGCTACATTCTTTTTGGTCGTCACTGAAGCCTCATACCTCAGTTCTGCACTTGATTCAACCGTCACTTCGTCACTCCTTCATTGCTGAGTTCCAGACGCTTCTTTGACGATTTCATTCTTGAAGACATTGGGTGTGATGATGAGCACTGTATTGGCTGTCTGGCACAAGAATCACAACTGTTGAGTAACGTACTGGTAAATTGGCTCCGGCCCGTTGTAGCAGCAGAAGATGAGACTGCTTTATTCCAACGAAGTTTCGTCAACCCCATGAGAGTCCTGTAAAGTGTCAGTGCTTAGTCTTGGTCCACAATCAAACAGTGACAATACGCAAGCATGCCTGGTAAGCTGGGCAAACCAACACTCTCACACTTCAAATCACTACCAACTTGATAGTTGAACATGTTGAACTTTGGCCTTCACTTCAAACTGCTTTGTGCCGGGCACAGGCTCTCGGAATGTGACGCCAAGCAATGTCTTCCTGGGCAAGGAACAATGCGGGCAAAAACGGGAAATGTGTCATGACCCCATGGCCAACAACGCCTGATGTTCACAATAGTCTTTGTTGCATCCATACAATTACATCTTGCCGTACGAATCGCTCCCAACTGGTGTTTTCATCTTGCGCCCTTAGGCTATAACCGGTCGTATAATCCATGCTTTGTAAGGCAAATGCTTCAGTTGCATTTCGGACTGCTGCTGAGTGACAGTGACTTCCAAACCTGAGCAGCCAGAAACTACAACATGACACACCATCTTTCTACAGTCTCTCAAGGTCCAAATGGAAGATTTGCTGCATCAAATGTTCCAATTATGTGTGTAAGCTCGGTTTGCTTTGCTTTGGTACCACTCAAGACTTTGAGCTCCGCACGGATATTGCAAAGTTGGTTGCCCCCTCACTTTCTGTATCAAACCTTAAGCATTTAGATCCAGCAGAGTTGTAGAGATTCAGCATTCAGCACTTTCCAAATCATTTTAGAAAGTCACAAAGCTGAGTTCTAAAGGATCTTGCAGTCAGGCCACACAAAGACCGCATCATCCATGTTGGCTCAGGGTGCTCTCCTTCAGCGAAAATCCCATGAATCCAGATCTAAACAACTACTAGAACTACTAGAACTAGAAAAGGGTCTGAAAATATTTTGCTCCACTCTTCCCTTTCATTTCGTCAATAGTTCTTTTCTTGCAGCCGTATGCAACCCATGCTCTGCAACGTCCTCGTTAGGGATCGGAGCGAGGCCAATTTCCTTGCAAACTTGGGGCAAGTTGGAAGGATAGAGAAATGCCCTAATGAAATGCAACACCATCAAACCCGCAAACCTACATGGTGATGCAGGATCAATGCACTGCGACATTCTCTTGATCCAAGTTTCACCTCTGCCGCTTGAGCCCAGCTTCTCAAGATGTTTGAACCAAATAGCTGAAGGCTGCAGGTAAGAAGTCAAAAATATTTGTTTGCTTGGAATGGAAAATCAAGAGAATTGACGAACGTGAATCTCATGCTGTTGAATGGTTCCAAATCTTACCCAAAGGAGCAACACAAGACGAGCTTGTGGCTCAATGGCTGCACTCAAATTTGTCTCTCGACTAAAACGAATGGCGGAAATCAAATTTATGTAAATTTTGTGCCATGTCACCCAGCTGCTTTGGCGGAAGGAATGACAATCGTCACATGTGTCCCGCTCACACATCTCATACTTCGAGCTGATGAAAGGTTCTCTGAAATTCATGGCACACATGGCACACATAGTAAACCCTTTGAGGATAACCATTGCCACAGCTCACTTAAATGTCGCGCGGATATGCAGCATGTGCTCGATGGCTTTGCAAGCACAGGTGAGTTGCTTTCTGTATCTGTCTCGGGGCCCAGGATGTCTCGGAACGAAACTGGGATGTTGTTGTGATGCGCACGGAGGGACCAAACATTTCCTTGTAGATCTCGAAGCAGCAAGTTTGAAGACTCGAAGCAAATTTCAGCAGGTGGCTCTGGCAGTACAATGATGTGTAAGATCTCACCCTTGAAGTAAAACGACAAGCCTTGGGCACAACTTTTGAGTTCCAATCCAAAGGCAGGCTGTGGTAGGGGCTGCCACGCATGCGTAGGATGTCGATCTTGCAAGATGTTGATGGAGTGTGCTCCTGTATTGTCCAACGCTTCTGTTCTTTGTCTGGAGGCGTGCCACGAGTCAAATCGCCGGTTGGCTTTCAGTGGGACTGCGGCCTCAAAAAGATTCAATGGTGCTGATGCCAAGAAAGTCTCGCACGGCGTCACCACCATGGAAGTGCCCATGCCCATCGGAGGCCGCAGATCACATCGCACGATGCTAACTCTGCATGCCAAGGCCCACCATTGTAGCCGTCTTTGGACTGGTTGAAGTGCGTGGGAACGTTGCCCGTGTCCGACATGGGGTATGTGGGCTGGGTTTACAATGATGTCGCATCGCTGTGCAGTTCGATGCAAGAGTGAGTCATCTTCAATGTCCAGACAGATCAGGATTCCGATTCGGCCAATTGCAGTGTTGAAAATCCGCAGGTTCTCTTCAACATGTTCTTTCTTTCCAACTGCTCCGAGCATTTGCTTGCGATAAGAACCTATCAAGCCATCTTGTCCGATCAGGGCACAGGTCTGCCAGGATTCACCTGGTGAGGCTGTATCTTGTTCAACCATGGACCCCGCCGCTATGATTACGTTGTTCATCTTTGCAACTATTTGCAACTCTTTTACAGCAGGATGCTTGTCATCACAAACTCCTGGCTCCACAATGGCTCCTTCTGCAAGAACAACCAACCTACAAGCAAGAAGATTATGAGTCTTCTCTGCCAAAGCTTGATTAAGATACTCAGCCCAGGCTTTTGCGGGTCTAGGCGTGTCTGCCACAATGACCACCCGTCGAACATCCCGAGAATCCATGCTTGCACTTGATGTTTCCAACGGTCGCACTGCAAGTTTGGGAGTTTCTGGTTTCTGCCTTGGGCAAACTGAACGAACATCCTTTGGCTTCAGGCAATAGGGAACAGGTTGTGCGACTGCTGCCTTTGGTTTGGGTGGCTGTCGGCCCCGAGCCATTGGAACCACCAAATTGGCATGAGCTTGATGCCATGGTGGCTGCGGCTGCGATAGAAAGAGCGCTTGCTGCAGTATCTGTCATAGCTGTCAAATCTCAAAGAAATGCGTTCCAAAATCAAGAGGATTGAGTCAATTGAATCGAGTTGTCGGATTTTGAAGAAAAAAACGCTCAAGAATGGTCAATCGGTGTCCCGAGTCACAAGAAAAATGTCAAGCTTGGGAGCCAACTGAGATCCTGCAAACCTGCGCGTCAGTTGCCTGAAAGCTGTAGAGCTGTATGTGCTTGGATCTTGGACAAGTGCAATCTTGCACAGTATATGTATATACAAGATTCAAGATGAGGGTGCGGGGCTTGTTGTTTGCAATAAAACAAAGTTGATGTCAAACATGTCCTGTGCCTCCTTGTGGTCTGAAATCACACTACAATAGGTCAACATAATGGAAAAACGGCAAGCATCCTATGACACTGTGACATACTGTGACAAAGCAATCCCATGCCTGCAAGGCAGGCCTCAAGATGCATATGCATGTGGACCACGGGCTGGACGTGTCGACCCGAATTTGCTTAGAGTCCTGCCTACATGAGTCCTTGACGATCTGCAAAGGAAGGTAGCTCCCCCTTGAGCGGCACACAAATAAATGTGTTGAGTCAGTCCCAAAAAGAGCCAGAACAGATCGCAGCACAACAAGGCCTCGTGGTATCCATGGCGAGGACAAGTGTTGCATCAACATGGCAAGCTTGAACCATGCCCTCTTTGAGTCTTTGAGTACTAGTAGGTGTGCTTTAATGAACATAGACCTTTCTGCAAACATCTGCTGCAAACGCATGCTTGGGTTGATTTGAGCATGTCTGGAGCATAATTCCACAGGATCAGCTTGGATAAAACGTGTCTGTCCGTAGATTCACGAAATTTCGCGAAGATATTCACAGTCTGCGGGATTGGCACAAACAAGCAAAAAACTGTGCATGTCAGCTTACAGGTAGCTGTACAATCTGTACAGTATTTTGTGGTGCCAAGTCTTTCATCTGAAAATTTCAAACACCTGAAAATTACTGTAAACCTGGAAACACCGAGGATGGAGTCCAAAGCTCCTGGATTTGCTCCGCCAACATCTGAGCTTGAAGCCTCCAGAGTCCGACCACTCGTGCCACGATGTTTTGAATACACATGCTGCCACATGCTCCAGGCCACAACTTCCTCGATTACTATATAGTGTTCAGTTATGTATATATATATATACATAATATGTCATTATATATATGTTTTATATTACTTATCATTACTTATCTATAATCAGCCAAAGCACAGCATGTCCCAGGTGGCAAGAACATCCTGCTGGGTCAAGTGAGACAATATGCCTAGCCTCTTTCTATCCCGGTCCTTCTCCGCGGTAAACCTGGCAAAGATCTGGAAAATCTGCCCATTGTACAGTCGGCTGTGATGCAGGAAACACAGCAGAAATGTCAATCCACAAAACGTGCTGAGCAGCTTGTCCATGCCGAAAAGGTCAAAGCGCCCATGATCCGTTGAGTTCCTTGCTTCAGAAAACATAAACTAATGGCATCATCTCCATTCATCTCCCAACTTCTCACAAGGATTCATAACCTCCTTCGTTACATGTTTGGTTGTGACGTATGCCGTATGCACTTCTGGCTGCTAGCTTTGGCCAAGGTGCATCTTGTCAGGTGACCCAGGCAATGCAGGCCCAGCACTAAAAACTGCCATTCCAACTGGGGTTACCACCTCAGTTTGGTATTGCTTGTGATGTCAAATCTCAGAACATGAAATTCAAAGTAAAGAGTTTGAGAATCCCGGCGGGTTGTGGAGGCTGCCAGGGAACAGCTTTGTTTTCGTCTCCTCGTAACTCATGACTCCATTCGAGAGGGAGAAACGTACGTAGAAATGGAACAAGAGCAAGAAATGGGCTGTCCTGCATTTCCTTGCACCCCAGAATGAGGACCATGAGCTGTGGGGGAAACCGTTTGAGGAGCAGTCGGAGCCTCTCAGTGCATTCATGGCGTCTCACCATCGGTAGAGTGGTTTGTTCAAATACGTTGGTTGGCACAACTCATCCTGCGCATTCTTCTATTCAACTACAAGAACCCGCGCCAAGAAGCGCATATTATTGATGTCAAAATGCGGAGTTGTGAGTTACAAAAACTCTAGCATACGAGTATTACAATTATCAATGTGGGGTGTTATGCATAGAGCTGCATAGCTTATCGACGTGGTTCAACTCGGAAAGCTGTGGTCATCACCGCAGGTTGGACGGACTCTTGTGGACTTGTCTGGGTACCCTGCAGCAGGGACCCGCATCACTTCCCAGTCACTTGATTGTTGTCGAGCACTTTGACGATCGTCACGGGAGGAAGAAACAAATATTTGATCAAATTGATATGAATTGATTATGATGTTTATGAGTTGCGACACATTCTGATATATCTGATATAAAATGGCATTGCCACAGAGTCACTGCAGAGTCGCTTGGCCTCTTCAACAGCATCCACTCTTCCTTCATACAAATGGAAACATCTGACACTGAATCCGCTACAGGAATCCCACGTTCAAAACTGCATCGCTGCATCGCCTTAACGGCTACCAGACCAAACCCGCAGTTCCGTTGAAAAAATGGAAATAGTGTGTCACTATGTCTCGCCCTGTCCTACATTGGCATGTCTAGCTCCAGGAGGTCCCAGGCCATCCGCCTGAGCCATCCATTGATTCTGTTTGAATCTGTGAATCCTTCGGATGAATTCTGAGTGTACCACAGTATCCTCTGTGCTTACACCCGCGTGCTTCACAATGACAATAGGTCGAGCACCTCACAAAGAGTTTGCTTTGCCCAGTCAGGTGAGCCAATTGGGCAAACCGATAAACCCCACCGCCTCCATCTTTTAACCGCGGCTTTGGTGCTTTAGCTGCCACCTTTCAACTTGGAGACTGGCATCAACAGTGTTACAGCTTGTGCAAAGCTCTGAGAATCAGACTGCTGGTGTCGCACGTGGATGTGTCAGATTCGGAAGCGAGTCCTCTCGTTGAGCGTGTACTTCAGGCTCTTTCCGCCGCGGAGCATGTTGGACTTCTGGAGCCTCTTGCCGCAAGACCTGGATCAACACGTGATCGTTCCATTTCATCCATTTTCATTATCAATATTGACCTATTGTATGCTGTTGCAGTTCTGTTACTAATAAGGACGACAAGATGTACAAAAATTACACATGTCACATTCAAAACAAATGCCATGCGCTTGCGATAGTGTGTAGGTGCTGCACTGGCAAGGCGGTCTTGCTTACCTATGGAAGACAACATGCACTGAAGAGCAATGTGAAAGTATAGAGTAAAGCAATGCTATCTTCCAATCAATCACAGCTGCTCTGCTTGGCCTTGACAATTTGAGATATAGAATCTACAATTTCAAAATCCAGTATGCTTGCTTGAAAAGCCCGAAGAAAGCTGCACGTTGCTATTTTTGAATCCACTTGCTTGCAGACCTCCGACTGAAGTTGGTGCAAAAGATCTGCAGGCACTAAAGCACATCCTCACGGCACTTGGCATGAAAAACCGTGGCGGCAGTAGGCAAAGGAGAATGCGACTTTGAATAGTCGAGCCACGCACACGTGTTCACTTTATTCTGTGGTGTACAGTAGCACGTTGAATATTCCAACGATCCATGAACTGGTGTGGTTTGCAACTCCAAAATTCCACATCCGACATCCAAAATCCAAGCGGGGTTGCTTGAAGTTGCCATGTAAAGAACAAAGATGAAAGCGATCCAAAATCCAAACAAGACGTTTTTGCAACAAGGAAATTGGGTCTCGATTTCCAGAGGGTTCCAAGTGCTGAGCCGCTAGCCGATTTGGCGGGCACCACCACTACCACGACCACAACGACCACAACAAACAACACGCAACAGACAAGAACAAACAATGCCAGACAACAATAGACATAAACATCAGAAAAAGGCAAAAATACGAAGAGGGCAATAGTAAAGCAATAGCAACAGCAATAACAAAGCCAACAACTACGGCTTTGCGCCCGGGTACATCGCCTGCTTAGCGCAGCATAACAATATTGCGTTGCTTGTCTAGTTTCTCTTGCAGGTTATTTCGAGGAGTGCTTCCAACAAGACGGGTGAAGTACGTTCCAAGCAAAAGGGCATGCTCGTTCTTAACTGGTCATGGAAGAAACTTGAAGAAACCTGTTGAAATCTGAAACCATACTAGGCTGTCCTGGAGGACAAGGTAAAGGACCCGCAGGAACAGAGAACTTCGGCAGTTTCTTCACCTGAAGAAAAACTTCTGGAAAGACTTGTTGTTTGTACAAAGACATTGCAAAGGCCTAGAACAAACAAGTGACACGGAGTGAGGCAACTCATCTCATTTGTAACTTACATAAGGACCTTCAAGTCCTTTCCATGAAGCTTGGATGCAGGAGTTTTGGCTCCAGCCTCGTAGGTGCCAACAACGATTGGTTGGAGAATTCAACCGTTGTAACATAAACTATAAGTTAAAAGGACATATGAGGAATATAGATGAATATAGGGATCCCTCGTTGTTTTCTTTAATCTAACATAATCTAACCATGTGTTTTTGTTGTTTTTTTCCAATTTCCCCAGCATACATCAGCACACAATTGCCTGGCGGCTTCATGTTTTCACATTTGTGGAAAGGGTCCCTGAATCATTCTTCAACCCGTCTCCATGCAAAACAACTGCATCATGACTCCTGAAACGCATGGGAATGACCAGAACAAGTACATACGTACAAATACTCTCTGAGTCACGAGAACCACTACAGTAAGAACAAACCTCCCAAATGTTCTGGCACCATCCCGGTCATATCTTCTTGGAAAAGGCTTCGTAAATAAAAGAATAAATAGAATCAAGTGAAGCAAGTAAAGCAAATAACAAATGAGCTCAACTGCAGGACTGGGTAGCCAACAGGTGAAGGCCTCTTTGACCTCAAATGCCGATCCCCCATCCAGCTATGCCAGTCCCATGAAAAGGGTCAGTTTCCACTTGCTAAGACCAAGGCCGGTGATCAATACCTTCATTCACTGCAGTGAAGTTGCAAAGCGCCCAAAAATACAAAGAAAGAAAAACGAGAACCTGGCCTGTCATGCCTCAAGCTCATAGCTTTCAAAGAAGGCACCTTTCACCAGTGCATCAGCAAACTGGATTGTGTATTGCGTATGTGTCTTGTTCAACTGACTCGGTTTGGAAGCAAAGCACTGCAACGAAAAGTAAAATGAGTTTCAGGCACAGCTCTTCCCTTCTCTGGACGCTCTGCACTCGAGCAATAGCCTATGCCTACGCTTCTAACTTTGAAGCTCATCCTAAACCCTTGAGAATATAAAGCTAGCCAAAAATGTGGTTTCATCATGAATGTGCATTGCATCCCCAAGGGGCCGGAAAAGACTAACACAGGCTCAACTTGCCAAAGACTTTTTCCTTGGCTCCTGCAAGTTACCTCTGCATGCATGCTAGGATAGTGCAGTGTTTGCCTTCTCAAATCCAAGCAATGACAACACGGGTTTCGGTTTAGACGTGCGAGGTGCATTGCAAAATTCACGTCGAAGGCAAGAAGCTGGCTGCGCGTTGCACATACCAAATTAGAAGTGAAGCGATGCAAAGACGCTGTCAGTGTCTGGCTGCCTCTCTAGGCGCCAAGGAGACTACAGCTTTGATTACTGCCAGTGAAGCGAAGGATTGAAGTCGTTCATGAAATTCTGATATCGTCATCCAATGCATTCCGTATTTCCATGATGGATCTGCATGCAAACCTTCGTGCATTTCCATGGTTGAGGGATGTACTGCAAAGCACAATTTGTATAAAATTCCCATTGGTCTCTTTCCGAAGGACGCTTGATCAGACGAGCAATGAGCCAGTCTTCAAGTTAGTTGAAACACTCAAAGCATTCCGAGGTTTCCCCCTGGCGCATACAAACTACTTGGTCTGGATGGAACTCCGGCTTTCAGCACAGGAAAGCAAAGCATGCAACAGCTACATCCTCAATATTGTGGCGTTTACAAGCTTTCTGGGTTGGGGAAGCCACGTGCTTCATCTTATTCCAGCTTCCAAAGTACAGGCTCATTATCCTGCTGCCCTGCTTCGGGCAACTAGGCTTAGCCAGATACAGAAACGAAAGCTGGTTGGCCATAGAGACCGGGCGGGGCCTTGCATCATCTTACGTCTTGAAGAAAGTAGAGGATCAGTCACCAGTCTGCGAAGCAAGATCAAGATATATACATATCCGAGAGCTCGGCCTGTAACGAAGGAACAATGTAGCCGCCCTGTCAGCAAAGTTGTGTGAAAGTATGTTGCAGGCTTTAGCGTTGGCTGGTTTTTGGTACTTGTCAACAATCAGCTCAAAAGCATCTTTCATACCAAGCGCCCAACATGCAGGTTTGCTGGAACCTGAGGGCATAAGACTGGGCAGAGTACGTAGAGTACTACAGTACAGCAATTGCACACATGACAAGATCAACACAACACAAACCCAGAAAATGCGACCCCAAGATGTGTTCCAAGGATTTCACGAAACTTCGCCAGCTTGATCCCTGCCAGTGCAAAAGCGTATCGAATCCTTGACCATGTGTTTACCCTATGAAGCTCCAGGAGGAGGAACCAAGTGAAGTTCTATGAAATTCTAGTACTGAAACGCGGTCTAGGTCTAGTCTTCCTTGGTTTTGCAGGGATGATATCAAGTTTCGCTGGGGGCTCTCCTGCCTGATCTGACAGGTAGAAAGAGCCTTGCGATGCCTGAGACCTCCAGATTCAAAAGCACCAAAAGCAAAGAGGTTCAAAGTGTTCAACGCTCTGCAGGCCTGGAACGCGCTTGACTACAATCGACCACAATCATCCACAATCTATGATTCTGCTTGGACCCTTTGAGCGCCAAGTCAATGCTTGTATCAAAGCTAGTTACATACCTGCTTATGACTAGTTGAATCCGTTTAAAACTATAGTTGTCTCATTTCAATCCGCTAAATTCTGTCTGCCACTGCCAAGCCTTGGAAGCATCTGGGACTGCCTTGACTTGTGAAGTATATTGTCATAGTACCATGAACAGTTGGTGACAATTTGCACAGAGCTTCTGTCACAAAGTATGGTTCAATGAAATGACGGAGATTCTGTGTCTCTTGGATGTGAAGATCCCGGCGTATGCATCAAGTGTAGCCCCTGTCCAGGCGGACAAAGTCTGGAGTAAGAACACACACTGGTTTTGGATGAATCTTTCATCACTCAAAGCTCTCGCTACCTCCGTTGGCTGGGTGTTCCCATCAGGAACCTAAGTAGCACAAAACACTGTCAAGTGCATCATGTGTACCAGGTCTCCATTGGGAACAAAGTGCCTCACGACCACACTGTATCGCAACTACTAAACAAAAATGTCGAACTAACAAGCATGAAAGAACGTGAATGTAACATGAATCAACCATTGGGAAACATCAAAGAACTCAAAATCAAGTCAGAAACTCAGGAGTGAAGCAACGGGCTTCCGAAATTCACCTCCAAGGCTCCGGCACCCTTGCCACTGTAGAAGCTGCTCCCCAGCAAAAAGCTTCCGCCATCAGGAGCTGGTCATGGGTCAAGCGGCCGATGCGTTGGCAGTTCCATTGATAAAGCAACTGTGATACAGTAGGAATGCCAAGTCCGAATGGATTATTGTTGCAAAGAACTTGTGCTCAAATCCCTCTCACTTTGTCTAAATAGGCGGGTTGTGGTCATAGATCCTGTTGGAAGGAGATTGTAAAACACCTTCCAAAATCGAAAGTAGAAAATCATGGGACTGGGACTGGTCAGCAGCATAATTTTTCCAGTCAAGCCCGAAGGAACCCTTTGAAACCTCGCACAAGTACACCTGCATATTGGCCGCTAGAACTCGGCCTGACATGAAAACTCTTTTTCAAGCACATCATCACATCATATGAAGCCAACAAAGTCATGAAAATTTGAAGCCACAAATTTAGGACAGGACGGCACACGACCAAAAGGAACTCTCGACATGACCTTTGCAAAGGGTCCAGGATTCAGTCACCATTCAGTCACTGCATCAATCCAAACAAGTAGACATTCATTTTTGTCCAAAACTAAACCCAATTGAGAAATCTGAATTGAAAGTACAATCCGCACATAGTGCTCTTCTTTTCAAGGCAAGACTGTTGTAATGAGCTTAGCCTGTCAAATCCGAAGGTCTTCTACAGTCACAAGGCAAAGAGTCAATTCTGTGCAGCAAGGGCCTCGTGATGGTTGAACGAGGATGACCTCGCAGCCTATGTTGCGACAGGCCAATGTAACATCTGAATTCATCTGCTCACAAACACAGACACGCTTCCATACTGCACCGGAAAAGGTCAACTACTCCATCTATACACAATATATCGTTCATATGAGTCATATGAGTATCAAATAGTCATATATGTCATGAGTATGGCCCAAAGGAGCGAAATGAATAACTCTGGCAGCCCCACCAGTGCTCGGTCTGCTGCTCGGAGGAGGTAACTGCAATGAAGTGAATGTGAATGAATGTGCCACGGTGGGTAGAAGCACAAAAATGGTCAGCCTATTTTAAGGTCATCTATTCAAATGTTGGGAATTCAGCACTTTGAAACTATCCTGAAGTATGGAATACTCCGTGTTCCCCCAGCCTTTTTAAATCATCCCCTGCGGCGAGATCATCGTTCCCATTTGTTGGGTAGACCAAGGCCTCCAGAACTTGGATGACCAAAAAGTGATGCTTTCAATGCAGGTTGCACCGTTGCACCTCTCCATGTCGCATAGTGATGCTCACACGGCATCCATCTACCTTCGACAATCCCGAGAAGCCATTGATCCGTGTGAAGCTATGCCCTGCGTTTCTGCAGTGGCTCTTTCTTGAAGGTCCAAACTCCATAGACATCCTTTTGACATGCAGCGATTTGAGTCATGTTCATCAGGCTTTTTTTCTGGCGTTCCCAGCTTACCTCATTCTATATGTCTTGGGGCACCTATAAATCAGCAACAGGTACAGCATACTATAATAGTATGATATAGTCAGCATATTCAACACAGCAATTATACGAAAGTAAAGAAGTACTATGAAAATGGTTGCTCCCTCTGAACAGCGTACTTGGCAAGATGGCCCAAGATGGCCTCATACTCGCCTCTTGACAGGCGGCGTATAAAGAGAGACCGGGCACCATTTTGCGGCAGCCCCCTGGGCTTCGAAGCGGAGATGCCCACGAGCATCATGGAAGGCGATTGCTGCAGATTGCTTTCTGAAACCCGGAAATGACCTTTAGGCCTTTAGGGTTCAGGGCTAAGCTCAAACTTGTTCGAATCATAAGTGCATACTTAAGAAAGAGTTGGAAGAAGCTGCATCCAGGACATGATCGGTGGTTTCCAATCATACTAGCAGGTCATTCTCAAGTGAACTTTCTTCGTGATCCACCCAAACCAGCCTTGCTACTCTCTGCATGTACATATCCAGGGAGTCCTGCTTGCTTGAACATGAGCAGAATACATGGAATGCGTTGGGCTAAGTGCCATCTACCAATTTCTTCAACTTCACGAGAGCCACCCGGACGGAAGATTTGGGCGATCCTCAGCAATGCCTTCGTAGTGTGCAGCTGGACATGGCGGTGCAACCTCAGTTGCATGGCTGGTCACATCCATTCACATCCTACGATGAGTTTTACGTCATTTGCGATCTTGATCCACTCCACTCCATGCCCACCTTCATCTAGAGAAGGGATTGCCCAGCTCAGGAAAATGTAGTAAGAGTTCTGCATTCAACACTTGAGAGAAAGGGATCCCTCCTATTTTCAGCTAAAGCGAAGAATTTGTTTGCTGTAATCCTTTTTCTCTCTCTCTCTCTTGATCGATGCAAAGCTGAAACCGACATCACTCTTGGCATCAGCACCGCTGTGGAATTCCTTACGTTGCGACGTTGCTGCACCGGAGTGGTTGGCCTATCAACAGGCAACCAGACTTTGACAAGGGTTGGGTGGTTGTGATCATGTATATCTGCTGTATTTTCTCTTGTGCTTCTCGTGCTCTCCCTTTCCATGTTGCATCCTCAATTTGTAGTTTCTTCAGGTCTTGTCGTATTTTCTATTTCGCAGGCTAATCCTTCCGGTCAAGTATATAAAAGAGATAGAAGGCATGGTGTGGCGTTGTCAGATTTACTTACTTCTGTGTGAGTACTTAACCTATGGATCCCTAACTTAACTTATATAACTTTTATAACTGCACAAATAAGATCGAATAAGACTATCATTTGAATTTGATACCGCTAAAGGTTATGTTTTTCAGACTCCGCAAACGTTCTGACCAAGTTTTGGCACCTGGCTGGGGAGCCATCTCCACGCCTGTTGTCTCTGACCTCAAGTGTCTGCGCACATGGGGCTTATATTTGTTTGGAATTCGCATGTCAAGACCTTGTTTATCCTTTTTTGTTGAAAAAGACCGGAATGATACGTTAATGAACTTTAGTGGACGCTAATCTAATGCACACTAACACAAATAAGTTTGTAGGCACAGCAGCTCTCAGAACACACAAATGATTGGTGCTGGACCGACTCTCTTGACTCTCGCGGACCAAGCCCTGCCCATTGCCAGTGCACCGAACTTCCCGAAACATCAAAGCCAGTTGCATTCAACGCTGCATGCTTCGCACAAAACAAAAGTCAAGCGCCTCTCTGCATGGCAACATACAGTCCGCGACCCGGTTGTGAATCTTCCTTGAAGACACAAAATTCAGCGTCTTTTCATTCATCTAATTCCGCTCTTCTCTGACTTAAAGAAACTGATACTTTTTGCCGGCGCTAGACACTTTATCAATCTAATGCTGGTACCAGCTCCCTTCAAAGGCGTTGATTCTAATCAAACAACCACGGGCCTGAAGAGCGGCGCCTGAACATGCCTTGCATCATGGGTCACGGGGCAACATGAAACACGAACTCAGCATGTGCTTCGCGAAAGAAATGCTGGTATCATCGGGCTTTCATCTTGCTGACAGCTAAGAATCTAAAATACATCCAGACTGCTTAGAATGGTAGCATTGTTTAGCATTGTGGTTCACTTTGGCAGCAACTATTTGCCACCGCATCAACTCAGGTGGACACAATTGCGGTGCCCAGCGGGCTCAAGGACCTGACAGTCCATCTTGATGATTTGGAAGTATTCGGTATTATATGAAAACATGCTTGTCGCCACTTGTATATCTTGTGTTGCGTGAAACATCAATTTCTTATCCATGGGTCTCAAAGTTCAGCACGTTGTGGATCTGTAGGTCTGCATCGGTGACCTCAAAGTTGCATCTAGGGATCTAGCTTCAAAGCAGGAAATGTCAACCAGACACGACAACTTTGCAGGGGCTTGGACCTATTTCGCAGGGGCGTTGTGTCCCTTTCAAACACGTCAACAAGTTAAAGCTGACTGTGATGTGCTGGGGATTGCAGCAAAGATATGCAATGACATGCGGAATGCAGGCCACAAATGAAGTATGAAAAATCATGAGATGAAGATATGAAAAAGCTGTACTGTATTCTTGAAAAAGAGAGAAGTTGAGATGTCAAAAAGCACAAGCAAAGTTGCAAATTGTTCCAAGCCTCTTTGGCCTGGCAGGCTGGTCCCATGGCAGTGCATGCGGGATTTCATTCTTCGCATGCACGCGGTCACCCTGGGCACACAACGTTGGGTCTTGGTTTGCTACGGCTGCTACAACGCGTGTACCGGGTGCCGTGTACCACTGTGGTGCCTGAGAAGAGATCACTTCCGCAGGCCTGGCAGCTTTCGATTGAATCACTACAGTGACAATGCGGAAATGTTTCAAAGAATCTTTCAGTTGTTTAAGTCTAGGCAATCTCAGCACAAATAAGCACAAAAATAGCACGATGGCAGTCCAATAGGTCGCCATTCATTACCTTCACAATTGCCTTCATGTCAAGAGACATGGGAAATCTACACTCGCCTTCTGGGTTGATGGCTCGGCGTGCCAGTGCAGCAAATAACCCTGGCCCGTCCCATGTGCCCAGCAGAAAGTTTTCAATGATCGAGCGATATCAGCACCAAACCTCCTGGACCTCGTGACCAGCAAACTCATGAAATTGAGGAAACAAAGGAAAGACTGTCAGACTATGACTCAGACTCATTGACGTGGCTCGACAAGATTTTGTGAGAGAAGTTCGAAGCTACTTTCAGTGACACTGGACGCATGACCAGGCCTTCTTAGAGGCTTTTGTACAGGGGGCCTTGGCTTATCTTGGATTACGTCGACTGCAAATGTCCAAAATCTGGTACTTGGAATGGCACCAAAACTCCATATCTCTGTGAATGGTGAGCAAGGGACTCTGTGAAACCTTCAGAGACTGCTAGAATACAACCCAAGTACATCATAATATATGTACAAGTATTGTAGTATTAATAGAATTCATACGTCCTGTTGCCGCTTGGCACTGTTCACACCATGAGAAAAACAGTGTGAATCAGCAACTGTTTGGTTTTTGATATGGATCGGATCACCTCAGGACCTGAGCTCAAGACTCCTCGGTGTTGCAAAGGAGGCTCCCTCGCAAAAAATCCAACATTTCACCTCAGCAATTGCATCCCGCATCATGCAGCCATGGTCACAAAGATGACTTCAAGATTCTTCAAGCAGATTTTCACAATTGAATGAAGGTGTGACATGCACTTTAATCTTTGCACATCTTTTCACGCTATCAATTCACACATCTCTTCTCTATGTCTTTACCTGACAGGGATGGCACTGAATCGCTCCCCTCTTTCACATTATCAGTGCATCTCCTCGCATGCGTGAGACACACAGGACTAACTATGAGATGCTGCATCCCCGTTTTGGGGCATCTCGCCAGTACTCGAGCTCTTGAAGCAAGTTCTCACGCATTTGAAGTAATTCCACTTGGCGCTTTTCGAGATCTGCACGCTGCTCAATCACGAGAGCGAACTCCTCTTGCACTGCTCTAAGCTCTTCTTGCGTCGTTTGCCAATCTCTCACTAAGTCTTGCTCGTTCCACAAAGAGATGCGCTTTTGGCAAGTACCCAACGCTTCAATGTATCGGTTTGAAATCTCATCAAGGGTCTCTCCCCTCACAGTTGCTGCACTGGCCTCTCTGTTTGGGTCTCGGTTCAAATGACTCAAGTCCCCAAAACGTCTGCGGCCAGGTGCTCCTGCACAGCCAGCTGCAAAAATGCAAAAATTGCGTGCGTGGAGATGTGTGGAGTATGGACATGGAGTGACATACACTCCCCACGGAGAGCCCTTACTCGGACCCTATTTTGGATATTACAGAGTTTCATATATTTTGGCACACGACACCTGCCATGCTTTTGTGCCAATTGTATACAATTGTCACGTACGATTTCAGAATGAAATTCGTGGTCTGCCGACTCGAGAATACCATGCCTAGGGTTCATGCAGAAACATGCACATACCCATGTCCTCCACGCCCGTCAAATGCAGGCTCCCCGCCACCAAAGTCAGGTGCCCCGCCACCAAAGCCAGGTGCTCCGCCACCGAAGTCAGGTGCTCCGCCACCAAAGTCAGGTGCTCCGCCACCAAAGTCAGGTGCGCCACCCCCAAAGTCAGGTGCGCCACCCAAAAAGGGGGATAGCCCAGCAACTCCTACAATGCATCAAAAAACCCTATGAGCAACTGACTGATTTATTGTTCTTTCTGCATGCGGTACTTGCTGAACTTGTTGTTTGATCTCGTTCGGATGCAAAATCATCTTGTTTTACGGGGTTTCCATCTCGTTCCCACAAACATGTATGTCAATCATCATCAGAAACAGACACTCGTTCTAGTGGCAGTTCACCATTTTTACATGCTTCTGGACATGTCATGGAAAAACACGGTACTCATTTTAGTGGCGGACCACTTCGTTTTCCATACAAAAGTCCATTTCCAGCAACTAAAAACCGTATCTAAACGTGGCACCTCTTTCCCTGAATTGGCCGCTTGCTAGTGTTGATCATATTCAAAGGAAGCCTGAAAATTGGAAATCCCGCTGTCCTGCAGGGTCTAGGTCCAGCGACAGTGACTCTGAGCCACTTGAAGTTATCTCTGAAGGATTTTCATCGGGGGGACCTGCAGTGTTCTGGGCAAGACAAAAAAAAAGCAAACTGATGAATCCGCCACAGGTTATCAAGTCAAATCAAGTCAAATAAATCAAAGATTCCCATTGCAAACTACTGGTATCGGGTTCTAGCATACCACCTTCCGCCTTCCGCCACTTCCTAAGCTTTGTCAAGTTGCCTCGCATCTGGGGCAGGCCGAGACCTTTGGCACCCCGGAGGCTTGAGCAGCAATAGCTGCGGAGAATGCAGCTCAGCAACCGCCCTCAGCAACTTGCGTGTTGCCTTCATCGTGTCTGTATTGTAAGGCTGCGGCCCTCAATAACACCTACCCTCCCAGCACAGATTGGCTACCCTAACTGTTGCGTGATAGCTGCAGCGGCACAGACCAGATGCGCAGTCATTTGAAATTCAAAAAGGTCATTCATGGCAAGATGCAATACACATGCAGAACTTTCATGTCAGCATCTTCATACAGTGGCTGCTGGATTGAGGGCTTTTCAAAGTCGACGACTTTTCTTTGAAACCATCTAGAGATCGAACAGTCCTAACACGGGTAAGCCGCTGCTTTTCAGCTGACCACCTCACTAATCGAGTAGCTCCCTGGGCTTCAACTAGCACCCCAAAAGTCTGGGTAGCGCCTGTCAGGTACGAAAAGCAATGGGCATCCAATCACAACGATTCACCTGCTAAACAGGTGCAGGTAGGGAAAAGGTGATCTGCATTCCCATTCTCAAACTCTGTGCACCAAATCCATAAAGTGTTGCTTGAAAGGAGTGACATTACACAAACATGCCAAATCTTTCTCTGGATGAACAAGGAGCGCCCACGGCCTCAGCTGTCAAAAGATATGTTCCATGAATCGCTGACTGATTCTGAATATTAGTATCTCAACATGCAAGACGATGTGCCTGTATCAGAGATGTTCATTCATGAGAAGTCATTGTTGTTTTCAATTGCACATGTTCAAGTGATACAAGGGTCAACACTTCCGAGAATGAGACACTTGACACTTTGCAAGCTCGCTTGCTGACGGCGGGTCTTTGCGCAGGACCGATGATTTGCCTTGGACTTTACCATTTTTGGACAACTCACCACTGGCAACCGGTATTGTTGTAATTGGCAAGATTTAGCAACTGAATTTGTGTATATACAATATGCATCGATAAGCGTAATTTGTACCTTTCAGCTTTGACGCCGCAAATTTCATGTTCACCCTTCCAAATGAAACTTCAATCCTCCTGGACATCTAAGGTCCCTGCGCTCCCACGCCCTTGCAACCGAGACCTCAAGCTCGACTCGTCAAAGAGGTTTGTACTGTTGAATGGTTAACACGCATGAAGAAGGGCAGCCTTGCATTCGATAGCAAAGATGTCTTTACGGAGCGCAATCCAAGTATAGCTTGAGTGTGTTGTTGAGAGAGCATTGTTTACAACACTCTAATTCGTGGCATCTCCTGATCTAGTTGCAAAAGTATTCTGGTCAAGCAACGGGGTTGTCGCGAAAAAGCTGCTCCATCTGGTCCACTGTTTTCTGGTCCACCTGGCACAGCAAACTTTCTGAGAGTAGGCAACTATTTCAAAAGAGGAGTCGAAAGTGCATGTTTTTGTCCAGGCCTTGCAAAAATTCACCCTACTTCCTTTGGCCGTGGCTTTCATTGCCAGTATCTGCGCAGAAGTGATGGTCAATTGGCCAAATCTGAAAATAACGAAACAATATGAAACTATATGAAACGATAGAATCACTCACACAAAAACTGGCCTGTCCACTTTCTCCTGAGCAGTGAGATGATTTAGTGGGAAAAGCTGCTGCAGGAACTGGAGGCAACAAATTTGCCAAGCTTCTTCCACTTCACTCATTCTGCCTACACTGGGTGTGTGCACAAGCAACATGTGCTGGGACGCTCACCATGATGTAAAAGCTTGTAGTCAACGTCTGCCCTGGAGCCTGAACACCCGAGTTCATTACGACCATATGTAGGCGTAGTCCAGGACATAATATGTAATAGTAATAGATACAATGATTTGCAAATGATCCACAAAAATACCTGAGTGCTGGAATGCAACATTGCCTGCATAGGTGAGATGAATGCCAGATTTCGGCCTAGGCATGGGACGGCCTATGGGGTGAAGGATTCCAGCGATGCTCCATTGGCTGAGAATCAATTGATCAAGCCTCGCAGAGTCTGAGGATACCACACTTTAATATTCGTTCTTATGTTGTACCTGATCAACAGAAAACGGAGCTTGGTCAGAATTGCCATTGATAAAGTTCCCACCTCAATGCCAAAGACCCCTTCTTGCGACGGAGGTAGCCCATGGTGGCAAAAACCCCTTGATAGTGCATCCTCCCAGAAAAAAGTCGAAAAACCGGAAGTCATGGCACCAAGTTGGAACAAGATGAAGCAAAGCATTGGAGAACCGAGTCCTACTGAGTCCATGTTTCGGTGTGACAGAATGAATTGAACTCATGAAAGCAGGTTTGCGCGCTGAAGAATCCCACTAAGCTCAACGCTGCGGTGATCTTTTACCACTCGACTGGCTTTTGCATCCAACCTCGGGGCAACGGTGCTGAGAAAGCACAGCTCCATAGAGCCACTTGACTTTCTCCAATCACCGTCTCTGAGGCCAAATCACGAAGATTGTAAGGCATAGGGTAGTGCTCTTGAATCCAAGGTCCTTCCTTTTTGCGTCAGCAACTCATGATTTGCTGTCCAGAAATGCATTGATGGGCCTTCGCTGCTTTTGAGCTTTGGCAAGCCCTCAGCATCTGGATGGCCTGAGTAGTCTTTGGCTCCCTCTCCGCTCTCAGAAAACCACACAGGAACTCTGATTTTTGGTGATCAAATTCTCAAATTCATCCTCTGCTGCTCCGAGATCTAGGCTCTGGCAGACGGGACCTGCTGAAGAGATGCGCTTGAAACACTTCAAACCTGACTGCAGATTCTCGTCCCCTTTCACCTCATCCAGGTCAGAGAAGATCACGAGGGCATCGTCGGGGATGTCCGGTCGCCTGGAATTTGAACCAATGCCAGGGAAATCAAGCGAAACAATTTGAATCTTTGCACAAAGCTGCAAAAATGCGGCAATATTCAACAGAACAGAATGTCCGTCCAATTCCTTCCAATAATGTTCACAGCAAATGATAAAAAGATATAAAATGCTGTGCTTTCTGTATGAACACCGGTACAGGCTTTGCAAACTACTCGCAAGTGGCCTTTGAATCAGCGTCTGCAGCACACAATTTCGCTGAATGCCCTCTGCAGAGAACATCGTCTCAGTGCCGGAAAGTCAGAGGTTTAAAGAGTTTAAAGCCTCTGGAGAAAACGAATGTACAGCTTCGAAGCCAACGTATCAATCCAAGGTCATGGCGCCCCCTCTCCTCTTTCTCGTGGAGTTCCTGAGCGCAAGTCCAACTGCATTGACTATTCGAATGACTGGGTGGATTCTTCAAATGACCGAAATTCAGGAAACCCCGGCAGAAATCTGATGCTGTTCGGAGTCTTGCAAAATTTGCAAGTCGTCAAATCTTTCTACAGCTGAGGCTTGTGCTCTTTCCGCATTTTCTCCACCTCCCGCAAGTACTTGGAGCAATTGTCCAGGATGATCTGACAGGGATGCTCTTTTTAAGACCCGGCAACAAGACAAAAACAACCAAAACACTTGAGGTCCCTACGTGCTCCACTTGAGGAAGAAAAGATTTGAACCGATCTCGCTGCCTAGCAAAATTGTGGAGTGAATGATTAGTGGTTTGACATCGGCAAAAGCGGCAAGCACTGAACATGCCTGGTAAAATGCATGGGTTTCTCGTCTCCTGCGGGTCAAGGTGACAAAGAGTCTCGCTCCAGCTATCCAAGAAGATCCGAGCATCCTCGAAGTCCAAAGGCAGACTCCGTTATGACGTACAAGTCCTGTCATCAAGGTCAACATCAACCCTAAGCAAATCTTACAAGCACGGAAGTCAAAATCTGATCGGTCAATAAAATGCAAAGAAGCCACACTTTGCCAAGATTTGCCAAGTATGTATTTCCAGTGTTCAACGCAATAACTATGCATAATGCCTGGAAAATGATACAAGCAGGTCTCTTTTTTGAAATCAAGAGGTACCAAAGGCAAGCTGAAGCAACAAGAGTTCTTCGATAAAGCTTCATCTCAAAGATCTACTTTGGTGCTAATATTCAACAGGTGTGCTTTTGGGCACACTGCCCAGATTCAAACTGTTCATTCATGTCCACTGGATGTCACAAGAATTCTTTCACAAAAAGGATTTGACACAACACAGAGTCTGAACCTGAGAGTTTGAAACTCTCTTGCGCACCAGCAAAAAATGGAAATGCAACAGTAACACCCTCCAGGTGCTTGTGGATCTCGGGGTAACTCTCTGTTGAGTCAGCTCCCGAGCAGGAAAGCTAAAAAATCATTGGCTCACGGCCTTGCACAAGTTGCAGTCTTGTCTCCGGTTGCTTCAACTAATTCAGTCCTAATTCAACAACAACTACTGTGGCAAAGTTCAGGAATGATTTTGTTCCTCTCTGCAATTCGTGGCATTTATAAAATTTACTGTATGGGATTCATGTGATTCATGGGTGTGAACATGACTAGAGTCTACTAGAGGATGCTAGAGCAATGAAGAGTGATGGAAGTATGCAATGCCAGGAAGCACCTGCCAGGTTGTAATGGCACGCCCAACGTTTCCATGAATCGCTTCGGGGCAATCAGGAAAACCAGCAAGGCCTGCAGAATTCCGAGACTGTGTCTGCGAATTTCTGAACTGCAAGAATTCGAACCAATACTAGTTACTATATTAATCTATATTATAGTTACTATACTTTGTAATTATAATATAGGAATCCACACCAAGAAAACCGAACAGAGACCATGGGTTGCGCAGGTCAATTGAGCATCCGAGCCTTCTGGGCATGTAGCCGATTCTCGGCCTGGTCAAAAACGACAGACCTTGGCGAAGCTAACAGACTGAACAAAGTCTGCTCCAGGGAACACAGACAGTACAATTGAAGACCACGAACCACAGCCTGTCCGAAAAGAAATACAAGTCCTTGGGTTCGAGCTGAGGTCCATCGATGACTTCTGCTGTCTGCTCCATCCCGCGTGCGGCAGGTAAGCCTTCAACCGAACAGGGTCAACAATGCACAGAATGCCCATCTGATGTGTATCATGCACATGCACTTGCGCATACTCCAACTATATTTGTAGGTACATTGCACATCAATGTGCTGCATGTCATGACATGGCCTGGCACAGTTGAGCATGGCATGGCTTAACTACCCTATCAAGTCAGGGCTTAGCGTGGCATTCGTGATGCCTAGTTTGGCCTCTACACAAACTGCCAGCTCAGAGTGTGCACATGTAATCACTGCATGAACTTGATTTTTTCCCGTATCACAAGGACCCCAGGCCCAAACACCGAAAAGGAGGTTTCCTCTACCAGCAACCGCAAAGTAACATGCCCCAAATCAAACAAAAAATTACCGTTCCGAAAGGATCCGGAAGGGAAGACTACGGGAAGAAAACAGGAAGCACAGGGACACGAAGAGTACAATAAAAAGAGTACATGTACACTGTAAACAAGCACCTGGATACTTCCGCGCCGGAAAGAATATGAAACGAAGACAGAGAATGCAGGGAAAACACACTGGTGGCGGACTCTGATTCGGAAGTGCTATTTTGCAGACCGAAATGCGTTTTGTATCACAGAATCTTCTGGGTTGACCTTTCCCTTCTGAGTCTCGGGCAGTTCATGAATATCGCATCAGGTTTCGCCAACTTCATCAGCTCTGTGGTGACCTTAACCAAGTCTTGCAAGGCACATGAGTTGTCAAGATTTGTCACATGTTTTCTATTGCCAGATTGGCCAAACTGCCAGCCCGGCCTGGTAAGGCATGAAAAGCTTCTTTCTCGCCTCTTCCTCATCCTTTGGAATGCCATAGCCTGCAAGATGTTGTGGCAGAGTGTGACTTACATCCACATCTGCGGGTGGAAATAAGATGAAATAAGCTCATACAAATCTGCTGCGGCACTCAGATCACATGTCATTGTTTCGCCCTTAGCATCCGACTCATCCAACTGTCGCAGTAGACGACATCGACTCCTGCAATCGCCTCTGACAAGGTGAACGGAGTTTCTCGTAGTTTCTCAGTTTCTGTTGGTTTGCCGCTGTTTTCTGGATTTGTGCCTCCTGCGCTGTCGGAGAGACAGTGACTTTTGACCTCACCATGCGGTCCCCGACTCTTCATAGGATTCACTTACTGTATATATTGATTGAATGACTGACTTGATTGAATCATGAATGCCCCCTTTCGCTCCACCCGAAAATAAGTTGCCTGCCCTGATTTCTCTGCCAGTCCATTCACCTCCTTCCAGACCTTGCGATCATGACAGCACATTCACTTCTCGACTTTTCGGTGTGGTTTCTATGTCTCAGAAGCAGAATGGTTTTAGAATCTTATAAACAGTATATTTTCAATTGCCACACTTCGACACAAGCAAGGCTGAAGCTGTTCCGTCTTACAAAGCTAAGTTCCTTTCAGCCTTTTCGATTTCACCAGCGCCTGCCTCAGATCATTTGAAAGTCAAGAAAAGGAAATTTACTACAAGTATTGACGGTGTTTTGCTTGCAATTTACTATCCCATCAGTTGCATCAAAAAGGCCCCAAGGCCCTGGCCAAATTCAGGTTGTAGCCCATCAAGGCAGCAGTGCCTGGTCACGCATCGAGGTGTTTCAGTTTTTCGAGGCTGGGAATCTCCGAGTCGCAAACGCATCAGGTCATAAGTGACCTCAGCAGTTTGGTGTTTGACATTTCGACCAGTCAAGGTTCACATATGACTTTCGTGTCCAACGGCCAAATTCAGTGCGAGCAAAGCAAGTATCTCAAGCGCAAGGTTGCAAACAATGGTTATTCATCTTCTAACTCCTAGGATAGGAACCTTGTTGAGAAACGAAGCAGGATCAGCTGCGCATCAAGACCAATAAGTTGCTGATTTGAGATGCTGGCATTGTTTTCCAGGTCTCCCATATATGCCATAGTGAGGTTGGTCAGAGAACCCTGCCAACATAGTTGCAGCATAATTTGCAAATTTGGCCAAGTTCAAGTTCAAGTAAAGACCTGTGAGAAGCGGCCAGCATAAGCCAAGCATGCCTTGTGCTCAAAAATGGTGAGCAAATCTGCGCACATCTGCATGGGGTGCCTGGGTCCACAAGAATACGGGCAAAAACTAAAAGGTGCTTTACAATCTCTCCAATCCGCCGGGTAATTTGGATTGCATCCCTTGAAAGATCATGCAATTGAAGCACGCATAGTCATCTAGGGCATTGATGACCGGAATGGAAGACACCTGCAGAGCCGGCTTCAAAAAGTGCAAGGACGACACAGTGAGAGTCCACACAGAGTACATGAGATGACTTCTTGATGCAGTGCTGTTGCTAGCAAATTTCCCAGAAAAAACTTGACTTGCAATGCCGCTCTCGCTCTGTTTTTGGGCCGCTTTAAAGCGTCGTGCTTAGAAAGCCAACTGTGAAACACCTGAGACTGCTTTTTCAAAAGGCTTCAGGCTGGAAGTACAGCAAATCCACAGAAGGGGACCTTTAAAAAGATCCAAGTGCTTAATGGACAGCAAGTGCCAGACCAACAAGCTTTCATGTGTCAAAATCAATTCTTTCGTTGGACCCCTTCGTTTGGAAATGGAATGGCTCTGCTATTCTGCGAGTGCTGTAGACTGTAGACACATTGGTCATCTGCCATAACCGCCGACGGGAGCTGGATCTGGCCGTGCTACCTGCAGGCATACCGATTTCACCAATGCCAAACACCTGATCTTGACAAGCCTTAACAATAGCTAACGAACCACCATGCCACCCTATGGAGCAGTGCTCAGTATTTGGTGCTGGTGGCTATGGGTAAGCCCCACGGGCTGCTCTCTACTTTGTAGAATAGAAGCTAAAGTACACAGATGATACATGATATGGTTGATATGAGGTATATGAAAAGGCCACTGAGTCTATAGTTTGGATTCAACTTCATCCCGGCAGAACGATGTGCCTTTGGGCCAGAGCTCTCGGATCGTCGTCGTAACTCCTGAAATGACTCTGTCACGTAGCAGTGGTCAAAAACTGGGCCAAAACCCATAGGCCATAGGCAGAAAACCGCTCAATGAAAATGATCCAGGTCAATTTCAAAATGTCTATCAGATTCACGCCCTCTGGCCTTCATCATGCTCAAGAAACCTTGGTAAATATCCTACACAAATAGAAACAGAAAACGGAAAGTCTTTGGCTTTGGACCAAACTGCTGAGATTCTCTTGAAAGCCACGCAGCAAAAGGCTAATTTGGCCCAGCAACTGCTGTATTCGAACATGCTCAACCTGAGTGCAGAAGGATGTGCTGTGAAAACAAAGTGTCCTGTGGTTTCACATCATTTCATGTTGCTTCATTGTTTCATTTCTTCATCTTTTAATTTCCATATTTCAGAGCTAGCAGCAAGAAGCGAGCATGCTTGCGATCTTCAGCACCCTGAAAGCAGACTTTCCAGATTTGAAGCAATGCTTTGGGCAATTGGTATGGATATCATTCCAAAATCTCCACCTTCCGCCTTGATAAGTGAAAGTGGAAACATTGCAATGATTGCCTCCTCGCCGGTTTCGACCAGCGATGAAAGCTGCGCCAGAATTTCCTGCCCAAGCTTTGCTCCGAATCAATGGAACTTGAAAGTCTTTACTCTTCCTAAGCCCATCACTTTGAAAAAGATGCTGCGGAATCCGGGGAAAACTTTTTGGACTCGTTGATTCTCTTGGCTCCTTGGATCTGCAAATACTTTTCTGGCAATTAGAACTTCTGTGACAATCAGAGCTCTTCTGTTGGATGTTAGCAGATTGGAAAATCCGCTAGGTCGCAGAGGGAGGATGTTCTGTTGTGCAGGCTTTGCTTTGTCATCTGAAATGAGACTCGTTCAACTCTTGTAGCTATGTGTAGCTTCTGTATTTTGAGACTGTGCAGGGCTGGGCCTCCTTTGTCACATCAGGAGCTTCAGCACAGGCTGCGAGAACACGCTCCTGCAAAACGGACTCATGTAAGCTGCAGGTTAGAGACCTGCGCTGAACCATTGGACTTCATGAAGAGATCGTTGTTGCATCAGCATCTAGAACTCAAAGCACTGCGCAACCGCCTCCATCAGGGACACATACTCACGGTAAGCCGAATGCCATTCCAGGTTTTGCTCCTGAATTGCTTGGGGAGGGTGTGATGACAGGTGATTATCCTCCGTATCGGAATATGTGCACATGAGTAGAACTGTATATATATATATACAAAGATATGTACAGAATATACAGCACATCACTATTACTCGAACATCTCTGTCTGGTCCGTTCGGATCCTGCGATTCAAGAGCCGTATCCATGTCAATGCCTTCGAAAAGCCTAACCACATAGCAAGGGCTGTGGCAAGGTTTGTCTCGAATGTACAGAATGAAGCATGAATCTATATGAATCTTCTCCGACCAATTCAGCAAAGAGGCGACAGCTTGGAGGTCATGAAGGCCTTGCATTGACAGTACAGATCAGCTCCAACAAAGTACAGTACTGGGTTCGAGAACAGTGAAACGATGTCAAGTCGGTGTGTCAACAGAGACGTTTCTTTTATTGAACTGTTTAGGGAGAGTCTTTATGGAGACCCTTTCAGCTATTGTCAAGATTTAAGTAAGATTTACAGGTTTCTTTGGGCTGGCATGGCAACGGCTAGGTCTTTCTTAGCAGAATGTCTCATAGCATCTGCCTCTGCTGCTGATTGGATCTCATCCAATGCAATTGCATCTTCCAAAACGTCCAAGATATCCGTAGCCATGGCGAAGGCGTATCACCAGTACAAAATCAGTGTCATGTAAATGGATTTCTTCTTGGCATGGTTCTTTCGTAAGATTGGGCACGCGCAGGCAGTGAACGAGAAGTCATCTATGAGTCCAACTATCTAAATCATGTTGAATCCTTTACTTCACAGATGGTAATTCTCTCTGAATGCGCATTTTGCACAGCCAAACAGCTCACAAGTTACATGCTCAAATGGAACTTTTCGGATTCTCTATTCTCAACCTTCAGTTCTTGGCATCTTTCCAACACTGCAACTCTGCCAAG
This sequence comes from Breviolum minutum Mf 1.05b.01, assembly GCA_000507305.1. Taxonomy (NCBI): domain Eukaryota; class Dinophyceae; order Suessiales; family Symbiodiniaceae; genus Breviolum; species Breviolum minutum. The sequence continues at coordinate 9,393 of DF241264.1, read as the reverse complement.
CTCTTCACCTGCGCAAGGCTCCGCAAGCCTTTGCGACTGGTAACTCGAGCAGTGATGCCTTGGCCTCAAGATGCCGAGGACGAGCCCGAATGGAAAGGATGGAGAAGTTGCCAAGTGCACATATAATGGATGGTATATGATATTTATGATATAAATATAAGTGATACAATATTTACGTGTACAATATTATGTACGTATACATACAATATTTACACATATTGTCTTGATGTGGTTTTCATTGGTTTTCTCTTGACAGCATGTTGTGTTGCAGTCCCATCGGGATCTGGCCTCTGACTGAACAGTGAACTCGATTCACCTATCCTGTCCTATGACCCAACTGCACCCTTGAGCTTTTGGAAGTTTGAAATCGCATCCTGCTGGAAGACACGCAATAGAATAAGTTGAACTGCCTTTCACCTGCTGAGCGGCATCATCCATTTATAAAGTTCATGAAACGGGTGTGTGTGCAACACATCTATGCACAAAGCAAGTTGAACGCGCAAACCGAAACTTGTGCTCGGATGGCGTTTCATCGCTTTTGTTTTGAAGGCCTCTCAGAATCCTCTCAGACTCTCAGTCATTTCATAGGCTGTCCATCCTCCTACACAGCAGTAGAAGTTGCAATCTTCATGCAAACTGGAGTTACAGGTACCACCTGCCACACAGTCCTATTACTAATCAACATGTCCGCTCCTCCCGTTCGGCCAATCCAAAAGTATGCAAGATAAGCATGTTGATCTGCTTTATACCTCATAGAGCCTAATTATAAGCAGTAGGCATAAGCTTCGCAACCCCCTGGTTCAAACTCCCTGCACCAAGAAGATTTACTAGTACCATTGCACTGAATGAGAAGTGTATCCGGTATTGAACATGTCCGCATATCTCTGTATCAAAGTGCCGAAAAGGTGTTCGGGTGGTCTTCGCTTCGACTGTGGAATTTCATTGTGGAAACACAGCTCACCCCACCAAACGCAAACGCAGCTCCTGCAGCAGGAAAGGATCTGTCGGCTGGCCTGCACAAAGACAACTTGCTCGGAGCTGTTCGCACAATAGACATTAAGTCATGCAGTAATCCCCAAGGCAACAAATATAATATGTATATTTAATGTAAACAAATGCAAGCACTATTAGTATTAGTGGACAGTACGGCAATTTGGCCATAAATCAATGAGTTGTTAACTCTTTGGAATGCTTTTTCAAAAAAAACGCGAACTCCCGGTCAAACTGCCTCCATCTTCCTTCAACGAGCCATAAGTGATAGATGCAAACGCAGATTGGATAAAATCTTCCTTGCAAGTTCTCCGCATGTCGTCCCACAACGCGAGGCTTGCCTGAGGCTGCAGGCTGCGAGTAATGTGCCAAAAACCCAAAAAAACATTTCCTTGGGATGTTAGAACTGGAAGGTGCTGTCTATTCTTGAACTTGTCAAAAACTCTATGATGGAACCTGAACAAAGTTGTATGAATCTGCTGGAGAAGCGGCGCAAACGCCAAGTGCTGCTGCTGAAGCCGAACAGGCACAGGTCAAATCAGTATGTTTGGGTCCTTGGATGGGAATACTTCACCAAGGAAAGGTAAATGATGGATGGCATAGGCTAGTCAGCAAACGAAATCAACAAAATACTCAGAACAATTCCAAAAAGAATAATATATAATAATAATGATTCAGCTATCCTAGGCAGTCCTTTCCTCGAGCAGCAATTTCTGTAGATGCTATTTCTTCTACTGCAATTCGTCTCATCTTCTGTGGGTTATGAATCTGGCTCCACAAGAATTGCATAGCGGAGCAGGCTTGCATGGAAAAATGACCCGAGCCCAAGCAATACAATACGCATTCTTCAGAAGACACATCTCATCTCTAAGTCTCTAAGGATATATATACAAGTTCCTACAGTAGTATATATTTGTGGCGTGTTTTTGAACCGCAATGCCCTCACCCTTGAACACAGCATTGGCCTGTCCCCTGGGGTGCAGAAAATGACCCTGCTTGCTTGCATCCAAAAAACTCACGAAATCTGAGCGCAGCCTCAATAACTTTGTCTGCTTGGCAAAATCCCTCTGAATTACATGCCGATCATTTACAATAAGCTCTCCGATTGACCCAAAGCCCAATGAGATATCAGAAACAACTTGTCAACCTGCATTGGCACTTGCCCGCTTGCAAGGCTTCAGGCAGGTGGCCAGATCAGCAAAGCTGTGCTCAGACTGAGGCCACAGTCCAGTAGGCAAGATAGACAATAGAAAAGCACATAAAGAGTTTCGAACTCCTTAATGACTCAGAAGGACTTTGTGTCTGCAGATCAACAAATCGCCAAACATCAAACAGCCAAAGGATGGACTCTCTTGACAAATATGCTTCTATTCTCTAGGTCAAAAAGTCTGAGGACCGAGCAAAAATACATAGGAATCCGAAAAAACACACTAAAGCATCAGTGAGAGCGCCCCAGAAGTCTCCAATCGCAAACCGGCAAAGAGCGATGGCTCCTTGCCTGAGATGACAAGTGCACTCCGAAGAGCTAGACATCGAGAGCATCCGATCACAATCCGAATTGAATGATAAGGAATGATCAGGATAAGTAGACCCAGGCACACTGTTGCAACTGCAGAGACTATGTGCTTTAGGTACATGCGAAGCTTCGGCTGGTCATCTTCAAGACCTGGAAGTGTCTTCAGACACAACTAAGCAGAATGGCAAAGGAAAGAGTGGCTTAATGCATCGAAGGGACAAGTCGCTTTGCAAGGCTCTTGGTAGTCTGGCATTGAGCTGCACACTGAAGTCGCCAAGGCGGCACGCCCGAGCGGAACTACATTGAAGCTGGTGGCCCCTTGAGCCAAAGCTAGAGCCATGGGAGAAATTCTCCACAACTTCAAAAACTCCATTCAGTATGATTCAGTCTCATCCCACGATCTTAGCTTGAGGTTGGGACACATCCGAGAAAGCACTCTACCAGTGTCCTGCTTTTGGATCAACAAAAAACATCATGGGCTACTACTTTGGCACGACAAATGTTTGACACTTTGATGTGTTGATAAGACTCAGAAGTGGGACGAGTTCGACGATTTCGACGAGTCTCCTGAATGCTCTCTTTTGCACCCAGAGGGGAATCGGCTATAGAATAAAAGATTGCTTGACCTTGGACAACATGTCGGAGCACTGACAGCTTGACAAATTCATGTGAAAGCATTGCAGCATCAGCTCCTGGCCACCCATTTGATTCATGCCGACCTCTAAGGACACTCGCGTTCCTTCGCTCAGTGGAGGGCAGGAATGCATGCGAAAGCCGATCTCTCCATCTCGGCCAATCTATGCCCCCAACTCAAAGAGGGCTTCTCAAAAAGGGTGAGTAAAGAGCAGCCTCAGGTCCATGGACAAGACTGAAGTGTGTGGAATTGCAATGTATTCATGGTCTAGAGTCTAGTATGATCTACCTAAACTCGAATAGTCGTGTGAAAAAAACGGTCGCAGTTTCATCTTGGGCATGAACCTTTCAGAATCTCAGAAAACCGATCAAAGCCGGTGTCCATGAAGGTCCTGGCATCAGGTCGCTCTTTCATCAAATTTGCCTCAACACAAATTCATACAGAGCATCCTTGCAATGATTCCTGGGTATCGGTATCATGATCCTTCCAGTAATGAATGGGGATCTGTACGCCAAACACCTTGGCGCGCCCGGTGGTGCCTTCTGGACTCCTTCATTGCCGTTGCAACTCTCAGGATGTTCATGACCTGATCTGTTCACTGTTCACACTCCAATTGAAATCTACCAAGGTTGTAGCTGCACCTCTTCTTTGGTGAGGTCACACATGGTCAACAAATGCCTTGCTGTCCTTGATCCCATCACAAACACCCTTCCAAGACTGGACCAAACTGGATGTTCTCATTATGCAACCGTTTCAAACTGTTTTCCAAGTCTTATCATACTGTCTGCATCTTGGGAAAACATCAACAAGGTCCACCTTTTTGTAGGTTCGGTTCTTGTGAGTTGGGCACATTGCTTTCCATCTAGAATGATAGTTCTGAAGGGAACTGTGCACGTACATACCATCAGCATCAGTAACAAGTCTGGTGTTGATGCAGTTGTCCTCTCCACAGGCAGAGGTCCGTCACTGACTTCATAACCCAACCTGGCGAAGCACAACTCAATGTTTTTTCAAGCTTGACTCCTTGACACCGCAGAAATACACAACAAATACGCCTTCCCTCCGCGTACGCAAATGGCTTCTGGGTGTCTTATCGGGCAATGGCGATCGAAAGCATGCCAACAGCACGATCGTCTCTTGAGAGATCTCCGCCGAGGTAGGGCAAGCCACAAAAGGCTGAAGGCAAAAGCCGAAAAGGCCGAACCAGAACGTGAAGATTGTTGGGAGCTTGAACATGAATATGAATGTGAGCTCCGGGGCAACGAGCACAAGCCAAACCCAGGATGAGCTGCCCTGGCAAACCGAGTTTGTGTGGACGCTTCGCCACCGACATGCACCAAGAAACTCCCTGTGCAGAAATTCACCGAGACCAGATGTGAAAGAGCTATGCTTGGATAGTCTCGATATGTCTCGATAGTCTCGGTAGAGTCGAAATGTAAGGAGGGCACACCCATAAGCTGGCGACACTGAACTCGGTTTTGCTCGTCCATTTTCCTTCAATTGATCACTACTGACAACGCCAGATTTTACACAGATTAAAGCTTTCGTGTCTCAGAAGGTGAGGCTGCGCTAAGTCCACTGATCGAAGCAATAAGTCTAGGTAGGATTCGCTGTAGGGATGATCAAGTCGTATTATTTCAAAATCACACTCCATAAAACCCCTCCTTTTACCTGGCATTGACTTGTTTGTTACACCGCGGATAGAAGTTCACTACCCCATGCGCTTTTCATAGGCACGCACCATATCACCCTGATAACATGAAAGCTCCAAATCCCGCCAGAGGAGACCTTCTGGTAGGGGCCCCATCGTGCGCTGTGTACAGAAAAGATGTGGCATTGTCGTTTTTTAGAAGCCTCAGTCCACACTCTGCAAATGGGCACGTATGTTTCAAGAATGTGCTGCAACTTCAATTTGCGGAAAAGCAGAAAAAGCATGTTGTGGACTGTGGTTCAAACCAGTCCTCCATCCTGGCACAACCTCGGCGTGAACCACACAGCCACAAAGTGACTTGAAAAGCCGGCAACTCGAAACAATCAGCTTTGGTGGCAGGTGTGCGCTGCGCAACTTCCCAAAATCAGCTTCTTCTCACTCAAGATACAAGATATATGAGCACAGAAGCTCTAACCTTCTTGAAGCTCTTTGAAAGGCACGGCTAAATGCAGTCATGCTGCGATGAACTGAACCAGCTTGGCCAGCCACACAGTGTAGTTGCGCTGCTTGAGCCCAAAAAGATATGAACATGTAGCAAAGATCATTTTATTAGCAGCCCAAACGCTGCACTTTCAAAGGCAAATCACTTAAAAACCGGCATGCAATTTGCATTGTTGGGTTCTCCCATGATGGGTAAAATGAATTACGGGGCGGTGACACCCATTTCGTTTCCATGACTCAACAAAGGCTACACGACCGACCAACAGCCTGAACAGGATATGGGGGCTGTAGATGGCTGAGAGAAGCATTGATCTGGCAAAAAGGTCAGTGAGTCAGGTTAAAGCCTCTTGATAAGTAAACCACTGAACTGAAGCTGTGTAGTGAACTAGTCAAAAATCAAAAGGACCATCCCACAATCGTGTTTGAAGGGATGCTTGCGGATGCACGAAAAGGTGAAAAGGAGGGAATTCTCCTGAAAACAAACCTATATAACTCTCAGTTTGAAACTGGCATGTAGCATTCAAGACTTCATGACCAAGTCTCGCAAAGCAAACTGAGACCATTCACTCAAGTGTGGCGCTTAGAGATTTATTGTATCCTGTCGTCGTGTTGTGTTTAAATCACATGAGGCACCAAAGAGGCACCTCCCAAAGACGCATCTCTAATAAGTCGAGCTCTGGCCTCACGACTTTTCTGGAAAATGACAAACTGATAGTGCTATTCCGCTATTCCCAAAATCTATCCATCTTTATACCTAAAATCTTCAACCTCACGTGTAAAACTTATAACACGTCAATTGCCAATTTACCTCACTCATGGATATGTAATGTAAACATATGCAAACTGGATACCTATCTCGTACATCGCTTCAGGGGTGAGTATGAGGAATTGATTGATGCTGGAGTGAACCGTTATGATTTGGTCTTCCGGATGTCTTCACAAGATCATACAAATAATACAGCTTTATCCCATGGGGTGTGCATGTCCAAGGCAATTCATGTAAGCAGAGTCTGCTTCAACTGAGATCCCTACCCTCCACCCATGCCAGTCGTGACCTGTGGAACCGCAAGAGCATTCAAATCTTTACAAGGCAAAGGCGCAGAAAGTCTTTACTGTGAGTCCGCCCAATGAAAATGGACGCATGAGTTCAAAGATTGGAAACCCCTTGTTCTAACTCTGACAAAGAGAAGGTGTGCCAGCTCAAGCAGCTATGCGCATGTGACTTCTCATAGTGTGTCTATATGACTCCTCGTCTTTGCGGGCCCAAACCCTCCCCTCTTTGCTCAGCGTCAATCAAAAACTGAGCATCCTGCATCAACCACTACTCGAGGGGTTTGACGTCCTTAATTTGCAGGCAAAGAAGTTCCGTCTAGTCAAGAAGCTTTGCATGATCTGGCGAACCAGGTATGCTCAGGTTGCCCAAATATATCAATAGTCTACCTGGTACCCAACGATTGCACGAGAGCTCGTTTGCTCCAAGTCTCTCGAACCATCAAGAAGGTGTCTCCAAGCCGGATCCCTAAGGTATGCGAATCTTGTTGTGAACGCAACTCAAAACACTTCAACTAAGCATTAGAAAACAAGCATGTTTTAAAGAACACCGGAGAACGGAGAGTCGCTGAGAGGCAAACTTGCAATTTGGTGAAGGCAGTTGGACCTTGACTCAAAGACTGTGGTCTTGCCTCCTTCTAGGGGTCTAGGGCCTAGGGGGCATGGCCATCCCATCCTTACGATGGATGCACCATTGATTTACTTTGGGTATACCAAATCAACAAGAACTTGGACACAGCACAAATCTTCAAAGATTTGAACACCCGTCATATGCCAACACACAAAATATGCAAAATTTGCAGATGATTGAAGCACCAAAAAGAAGCCCACCATTCGGTCGCGATGGAAAGGTGCTGGGGGCGGACGCTCAACCTGGGCAAAGCAAAGTGAGAAGACAGTCCAAGTGGCATCTACTAGATTCTTCCAAGCTGCCAAATTCTGGTAGAGCTTCACCACAACCTGAACCAACAAAAGGGAATTTGGTTTACCCCAGAAGATCACTCCCAGTTTTGATGTGAACTTCGCATGGAGAAAACCAAGGTCCCCTTACATCTCTCACTTCAGCAGGAGCAAGCCTATCGGGAGTCGTTCTGAGTGCAACCAGAAACGAGAAAATGGTGGCAAAGGTCACCAAGATCATGTCCGGTGCAGGTGGCCTAATGCGACCGGGGGATTGTATGCCCATGCGGCACAGTTCTTCGTAGACACCCAACCTGAGGTCAAAAATCTTCATCCAAGTGGTCAAATCCAAGGTGTGTAAGAATTGAACACCTGGAGAATCACTATGGCTCCTGCAGCGTCTTTGGCTGAGGTATCTGCCAAAACCAACAAAACGAAGTGACAAAAAAAGCTCTACTGTACAAGCACAAATAAACATAACATGGCCACTTGCCACTGTTCAGTCTGATGAGGCCTGATCTGCTTTCGGGAGAAACCCACCCTTCATGCAGGCGCTAGACAGCAATCGTGCAGGATTATTTTGGAAGAATGATACTCATGTGGAGACGTATGCGGAATGTTGTCAGTGTGCATATCATTGCTGACTCTCTGCTCAGAAAAAGAATACAGGGCATGCCTTCGTTTCGAGAGGAGCTGGTTCTGCCTCTCACAAAAGCGTTGTGAAAAGACATGATTTGAAAGAGTTTCTAAACAGAATGTTCTAAGATGTAAAATCGTTTCAACTCATGAGTCACACCTCTTCCACTTCAGCAACTTCTGCAACTTCAGCAACTTCTGCAACTTCAGCAACTACTTCTTTGGGATTCTCCTGTAGGGTCGTAGTGGTTTACTTTGACACTTTGACTGGGTCATTGCGACATGCGACCTTGTCTTCTTCATCCACAAGAGGCGCCCGATCTGGTTCTGGTGGTTCTGGTGGTTCTGCTTCTAGCGCAGTTGGATCCTGCCGCTCAAGCGGGTGTTTGCTAAGATTTGGCTTCATCACGAGAGCCACAGATCTGCCTCTCTTGGAAGCAATTGCTGGCCCTTCTGATTCTGGAAAGAGATTGTACGACTTTCGAGCCCTGGGCGGATGATTCTGAAGCATCATGATCATAGGATCTCAAATGTATGTCAATGTATGTCAAATATGTCTCTTTCACAAAACGCTACAGGCCAGCGTGGCAGACAAAATCCGGGTGCTCAAGAAAGAAGACCTCTTGATGCCTCAGCGGTTGGAAACCTGTTGCACTGTTGCATACTCCTTAAAGCTCCTATCAAAACCAAGGAAAGGGCCAAGCAAACAGCACTGCTGCACAAGCTGCCAACGGCAAGCAGAGCCTTTGTGCATCAATCAGTTTTAGAGTTGAAAGTACAAGCAGTACAAGCAAATCACATTGTTGATGTGGGACGTAGGGCCCATGCCAAACACCACAAAGGCTCTTGCCACATGCACGTGCATCGCGTGCACGCCTTCAGGAGCCGCAGCAAATTCTGGACAAAGAAAATATTGTGAAAGTCTTCGAAGTACAGTCATTGAATCTTAATTACTTGTCCCTTACAGGTACAAAGGTGCAGCCTCGACATGTGCCACTGGGAGGGTCCATTGCAGCCTGTCGCTAATAAAACCTGATCATATTGGAGACCTCCTAGCTTGTATCATCACGTGCAATCATGTGTGGGTATTTGGTCCTGTCTTCAACATCTTTTCAGCCTACCAAGCCTCACATCAGGTTGACAAGTGTTATATGTAATCTAGGTTATGTGCCTGGTTGGTCTGTATTTAGAGACAAGCCTAGTGTGTTCGGTCATTTCTTTGGATATAACTTGCAATATGAGCAAGCTCACAATTTCCCACCAGCGCCACTGGATCTTTTACCGTCTTGACAAAGGAACTTCCTTTTCGTTCAGTGATTCGGCGGAAGATAGTGCACGAGAACAGTTGCAACAGCGGAGCAAAATCTATCGAAGTAGCAGATCCACTCTAGAATCTCAAAAAAAAAATTCAGTGGTACCATGTTCTAACAGTGCCGGCCATGTGCCACTTTTTCTCTCTTCTTTTCGCATTTCGCCATGCATCATTAAGCCACAAGATATCCATCTTGGCGCCGG